>CM057820.1:72862287-73019787 GCA_030067965.1 Latrodectus elegans | reverse complement strand
AATTGGATGAAAACTCTCGATTTAAAACCATCTTCTAATACAAAAGAAATAAAAAAACGCTTGACAATTGTATTTAAAGACTAACAGAACCAACAAAATAAATTTAAATTTATGTGCACAAATTATTTTAATTAAACTATATTTTGAGCATTCTATTTCATAAATGATTTTTAACTGAACAAACTTACCAAACCTTTTGAATTAGAGAACGACTATATGAGAATCAAACAATTTTTCTAAAAATGTTTATTAAGTGATGTTAAAATTATAATAAATCACATCTTAATTTTTCAATATGCGTAACTGTTTCAGGAGAAAATGTTAAATCGTTTTAAGTATTTATGTTTCAAAATATCTACTCATCAGTGTTATTCAAATAATTATTTTCAATCAAGCAATGAGATTCAAATGAGATTTTTATTAATATTTATTAAGAAACGAAATGAATTTTAATTTTCTCGAAAGAGCCATTAGAAATTCTATTAATATGTAATTTTAAGTAATAAACCTTTTCATATTGAAATATTATCAGTATCTTAATTGAAGAACACTACAACGAAGAATATAAATTTCTTATAAGTATGTTTAATTCATAAATTGATATATATTCATTAAAATTATTTTTATTTGACAAATTAATTTTCATAAATAATCTCAACGTCTCTCTTAAGAACGAACAAAGCTACCCACTTTTTACATTGAATATTTAAAATAAGTCAATAGATGCATTTTCATTTTTTCTGATTACTGGAAATTGCAAAAATAAAATTAATTTGACTTTTTCATTCTTTGTGGTGTTCTTAAACAAAGATACAAAAAAAATTAATCATTTTAGTTCAATTAAAGTTTGAGATAAATTTGTATTACACTTCGTATAAAAAATATAATAAAAGGGTGTAAATTAATTCAATTTTTAAAATTAAAGCAATAAATAACTTAATATTTTATCGATAACTGCTTTATTTTAAAACGTAGTTTTTACTTTTAGGATGCACTTTAAGATTATAAAATACTTTTAAATATATATATATATATATGTATATAAATTGAATAATTAAATTACATTATATTTCTTTATATTTCTTGTTCCCCACATTATTTTAAGATATATTCAGTTCAACTTAGATAATATCTACTCAGAAAAGAATGAAAAAGAAAAAAATTTAGCAAAAATATAAATTTTTATCCATATAAAATATATATTATATAACAGTATAAAAAGAAATTATAAATTTTCGATTTTCTTTTATCATTTTTTGTGTTTACATTGTGCATTAAATCTACCAAGAATTTTTCAGTAACGATCTGTGATGTACAACAATAAGCATCTAAATCTGACAATTCCTAGTTGTCAGCCTTGATTAAGATTTAAAATTAAAGTATTAATCTCTCTCTATTTTTGACACTTTTCAAAACGTTGAATCTAATATAATCATTTCCACCATATATTGTGGATGCAATAATTACAGAATAAAGAAATATGCATATAATATTTATGTACATGACATTATTAAACAACTGTAGAAGGTTTGCTTCTCCAATATCACACCAATAAAAGTTTTATAACTTTGAATTATGTTTAAGCAATGAGTGTTTGTTTCCACGTGATTTTCAAGGAAGGAGACATATTGCTACGATTATTAAAACAGAATTAACACTTTCAATTATGATCCATAATTATATCAATGATAATGAAATAATAACAATTCTCTTATTCATTATAGATTATTTGCTATACTCAAATGTTTTCAACTGTTCTTTCATCAATTATTCCCTCAATAGGGCTAAAATATTATAAATAGCATATGTTTATGAAAGATTAAACCTAATATGAAGCGCAGACAATACCAATTTTTCATTCAAATAAGAATTCATACATTAAAGATTGTGAGTAGTACAATATATGCATAGTATAAAAATTTTCATATTGAAAGGTATACATTTTCAAGCTGTCTTTTCACATGATTGATATTTTTGGTGTTGGTTTCTGGCAAAGACAAAGACTTCTAGATTTTCAGTTTTAACCATCTTTTTTCTGATAAGGAAGTTTATGAAAAAAAGAAGTAAGCTTAAGCTTAAAATTAATTACATAAACATGGTTAAAAATAAGAAGCCTCATATTAAATAGTCTTTTTATAGTAATTGAAATACTTGATTTTTAGGTGTGGTAGTCCAGGAAAATCAGTAACATTATAAATTTGTTATAATAAATTTAAAAAAAAATGGAGAGCCATTAACTGAAGATTCTTTTCATGATAGATACAGTGCTTTCTGGTGCAATGGCTTAGAAAAGAAAGTCAACTTCAAGTCTAAATCTTTCTATATAAATGTAGCACAAAAATAAAAAATGGGTTTGATTAATATTTAGATTAATGACGGATGAAATAGTTCCGCTATAAATAAATTTTGCTGGTTTCATATGTAAAATCGCTCAAAAATCTTGAATGCATCAATCTTGAGAACAATATATGAACTTGTAAAATTTCAATAATTTTGATCAATTATATAAATTAAGAAATTTTATATGCTGCTTTGTAATATTTAAAACGAAAATGACAAAATAATTTTGAACTGCTAAGCACAGTTTTAAAAAAATATTTCCTGAATATAATGATCATATTCTACCTACATCACATCCAATTTTAAAAAAAAGAAAATGGTGAAAATCTAAAATGTCTTCCCATTAGAAAAATATTTTTCGTCTGAATTCCTCATTTTTTTCTTAGATTCATTTCCTAGCCCCACAGCAATGCGTTTAACTTTTACCGCCCCTTCGAGTTAACAGTTTTAAAACGTCGAAGTGAAAATGGTCCGCTCCATTATTTTGATGGAATTTCTCCGCTGCAATTCCCTTCAATAAAATAACCACTTTCGGAATTTTTCCTAGGAAAACCGAAAATTGGGTTAAAGATTTGTCTTTTTTTTTTCTCTCACTCACTTCTTCCCTTGCTCAACTCTTTTCACATATCGTTTTAACGTGACAGTTTGTTAAAATGTTATTTTCATCGATATATTCGATTTTTTAGAATGCCCCTGAGGATAAATTGTATGGTGAAAGCTATTTACTTAACGAATTTATACTAATACTCAGAAAATTTAAATTAAAATCAGAAATTACTTCATTTTTTATGGATAGAGTATAACCAAAGGAAGCTTTATAACGTTGTTTTAAAGTAAAAAGCAATGTTTTAATACCTAGATAAATGTGTTTAAAAATAACCTAATATTTATTCTGATTTATTTAATTGAATTTTGGGTAAGATTTGTTAAGATATTGATTCATTGTTTTTTTGATACATAAAAAATTATGAGAAGACAGTTATGGTTGCTTTTAATTGCAACCACTTAACCACATAAAAACAGCAAGTAACACACCAATTTTAGAATAAGTTTATTTGAAAATGTATAATGTATTATAAGGCTTCTAGTTGTGTGAATTTCATATTCATCTTATGTTCTATTTTAAAAAAAATAAAAATATTTTATTTTCTGTAAAATTTTCATTCCTGCCGTAGAAAGAAAATTAGTTAAAGTAACATTTTAAAGCGTATAACGTTGATTAACACATTTTTTGTTGATTGGTTTCTAATTATTAATTACAAAACCATGAATGATAAAAATATTTTATTGCATCATTTTTCACAATTTTATTTTCTTGTAGTTAAATCAAATAATTTTTATGAGATAATATACATTTTATATATTTACTTCATGGATATACTGAAATTGTTTCAGGCAATTTTTGTCTGACATATTATATTTTATTAGAATTATTTTGTGCCCAACTGGTATATTCTGTTTTAGTTGAAACTGTTTTGTATTTCTTTCATATACAATTGATTCCGCGTTATTTTATAAGTCGCAATTTTAAGCCCCGATTAGATTATGTAGTAAAAGTTTAGGATAATTTTATTTAACTTCAATTAGAAGAACATTTTCTCACAAATGGTAAAATTAATTAATAAGCTTCACTTCAATATTTCAGTCTGAACTAAAATGTTAATACAATAAAAACAAAAAAGTGTTTACTATGGTCACAAAACATTGCCCGTAATGACGAAGTAATGCATGTTATAGAATATCTATGAAACAAAAAATAGATTCAAGCGATGTATATTATTTTGAAATGTTGATTGAAAAGGATCCGAAATGTGTAAGAAACATATATCCATTAATTAAAATCAAAGATATGAATAAGTAGAAGTCAGTAATAGAAATATGTACTTGAATTCTAATCTAATAAACAAAGAGAGATACTTTTTGTAAAAAAAATATATTTATGAAACTTTTTAAATTATTTGATGTTGCATTTGTGTATATTTATTGTTTCAATTGTAACTATTTCTATTCATCTCAATAAAAGACATTTAGCTGGTCTGAAAATCACAGTACGTGAACATGCAATATTGTATTCGAAAATTGGTGAGGATTTAAAATTAATTAAACTGATTTGCAATTGTTTTTCTAACTACTTTTAAAAGCTTTTTTTTTTAAAACAATTCTTGGTTAAATTGCTTTATAAATTCAGAATTATTAAAATCTCAAAAAATATTCAAATACCATAATCAAACATTTTCTGGAATAACTAAACAAATTGTGATATTTACTGAGGAATTTATGTAAAATTTTTATTAGATGCTCCTCAAATTGAAATTTAAAGGAAGCTTAATCATTATTCATATGCCGGATTACCATGAGCGAATCAGGAAAATTCTTAAGCCCTTTCATCGAAGCACCTATCAGAAATTTGAATATATATATTTCATCCATTTTCCGTTGTTCCAAATTTGCATGTTCTCGATAATCCAACTTTTCATTTACGTGTTTTGACACCTAGATTAAGTTGTCTGAACTAATTTCATGCGGTTCAAAATATGATATTTGTAATTATAGGATGAATACATTTTCCACAATAAAAGTACTTACATTACAGTTTATTAAAAGTTTCAATGTGATATAAATATATTTATTTTTAACAATTTTTTTAAACCAAAATTTCAATTTTTGATACAAAAAGACTTATTGACATATTAAGAAAGACATGAGTTTTTGTGATTTATATTAAAAACTAAGCAATGCTTTTCTATATGATTTCTGAATCTAAGGAAGAGTTGTTGAAACAATAATTTAGATAATTTATTTCATATAATTTTAATTTTTACTTGTATTAAAAACATATATTTTATAAATATTTAAATGCCAATTCCATATTTTAACGAAGAAAAAAAAGTTTAAATGTCTTCAAGAAACGAAAGAGGGAGATAATCAGTATAGTAGTTTTTTTCACAGATTGTCACATGTTCATAAAAATATTAATTGAATCACATTATGATATCATCGACTAGTACCATTCATAATCAATGACTAATTTTAAATTTAGAGCTCACTGCAGATATCTTTAAATAAATTTACGGTTGAATTTTGAACTCGAAAGTTGATAGTTGTGAAAAACTGTAATCATTCTTCCTATTCTATATTCTTTAATCTAGTAAGTCGATTCGTAAATAGTCTCAAAAGAACGAATGTAAGTATAATAGTTAATTATAGTTCCATGGATTATAAAAATAAATTCTACAATTTTCGTTGACTTGAACCTTAATAATAGGCCATTTATGTTAAACATTATATGACATAATTTTATTTTTATAAAAATTTATTCATTGAAGTTAGTATAAGGTATCATGAAATGTATTAAAATTTTCTACCGCTGCAAATTAAAAGAAAATATTCTCAATTATACATATTAAATATTTCATTTTTAAAAGTAATATATTACTAAATTTTGTATATTTATTGTTACATACTGTATATCTACAAGTATGACGACACATTTTCATACATTTTGCAAGTTCATGATTTTACTTACATGCATTTTAATAATATTTATGAATTTTACTTTCATAATAAATTTTGACTAAAATATCCCCTAAAATATTAGGTTATCTTTTTACATTATCTTAAAAGAGTCGAAATTTGATACTTCCATGCATTTTCAATTATAGATTTGAAACTAATTATTTTTTTTAATTAAATTTTAAATTCTGTCCAGAAGTTTTTTAAAAATATTTTCCAGCTTTTGCTCATAACAATGGTTAAGAAATTATAAGCTCTAATGAGACGTAAAGAAATAATGAATCGATACAGAAACTCTTTCAGGAACCGCTCAGTAGATTAATTAGATTTGACACCTCTTTTGTGATCGTGACATGATGATATCGATCAGTAGTCAATGAAAAATTCCTAAATTAATATCCTTTACATAATAACTAGTAGCAGTTCTGGGTTATTTTCCTATAGTTTTATAGAAAATTGATTGATGAATTTACTTATTGGAAAAAAAATGAATAATATGTAGCTTAAGAATACAATCATTAGTGATTAATGATGTTTCTTATTAATAATTTTATTTTTAAATTTTGAAAATAATCTGCGTAATTATATATATGAAGTTTTAATGCATTTATATGTTTTTTCTTTTGAAACCAAAATATTAACGTACTTATATTAGATTATTTGTTTGTAAAATTTTATTTCAGATTAATTTGTGGAAATATGAATGACATAAAAAAAATGCTATTATCTTGTTGAATAAACTTTGCCCTTAATATAACTTTCTCTACCCTTCAAATTACCTTTAAAAAACTCATCCATTTGAAAATATTTCATTGAAATATAGCCCAAACTCAATTCTCTAGAACGGTAACCTAAAGCTTTGAGATTTGTCTCTAGAGCTTTAAGAACTGTCTTTAGAGCTTAAGATTTGTCTCTAAAGCATTAAAGATTTGTCATGGAATTAATCATCTAAATTAGTAAGTTATAACAAAGTATAATGTTGTGTTGTTATATCTATCGAAATGTTTTTCAATATTATGTGGTTTCTTGTTTTCACTTTAGAAGAAATTTTTTTAATTAAAAAGCATTCTCTGAAAATACCAAGAAATCTTCTTTCTTTTTCTATACATTTTTTAGTTCTCTTCTATGCGATAAAATCCTGTTAGTAAGATATATTATTATTAAAGAATTTCTCTCTTTATGCTATAGAAAATAAATATAAATACAGTTCCATCTCGCCTTGAGCTCTTTTTTTTACCTTTTTCAATCTCTAAAATAAGTTCTTGGATTTTCTCTTTAAGATTATTTGAAAGAGATGAAAAGACATTTTCAATAACTTGATTCAGACCTTTTGAAATTTTCCAGTTTCTTTTCGATGCCAAAGTAAATCCAATTTTCGTTGCTTCAGAAAATAGAACATAAGCCGGGAAGACAAAGTCAAATCAGTTGGCGTCAGCTGGAAAGTACTGAAAAAAAAATTTTTTTTGATTAATTATTTTTATTTTCTTAATTAAACATAAGCTAATAAAGATGGGATGTTGTTTAATAAAAATATTAGTTAGTTTTTTAAAATATTTTCAAAGAAATGAGAAAAATTTTAATTAGTTCATTTGCCTGAAAGTTCTATTAAATGTTCGCTTTTGTAGGAAATTTTCTCTGCAGTTTTAAAACATTATTGGATTTTATCATATATAAAATATTTTGAAAAGAAACCATCATATAAAACCCTAATGATTTGAAACTTTGGAAAACCTATTACATTGAATAATTTAACTAGAGAAAGTATTTTGTACCTGATAAATACTATCACACACGCATTATAAAAAATTTACAAATGAAAATTCTTTAAAAATGTTTAATTTTGTTTTGCCTTTTTTCCTGAACTATAATTTTATATATATATATATATATATGTATATAAATATATACATTATATATATATACATATATATATACATATATATATATATGTATATAAATATATATATATATATATATATATATATATATATATATATATATATATATATATATATATATATAAAGGTTTAAATATACAGTTAATTACTATAATCTTTTAAAGAAATGTGTAATTTTAATAATATATTTTTAAAGAAAATAATTTTAAAGCAACGTTTCCTGGATACATACATAAGAAACAGTTTAGATTTAAGCATAATGTTTTGTATTTTAAGTGTAATTTTAAACATTCATGGGTACTGAAATTTTAAAGTATTGTAGATTGAAATTTTAGTGGTTTAGTTTATTTTTGCTTGTATATTGAATTACATTAATATTTTTAAAATACTGAAATCTTATGTAAATTCATTATATTTTTTTGAAATACCATTTGATTAATCATCATTTAAAAGAAATGGAATCTGTTGTTTGGAAATTATTTTTAAAATTAAAGAGATTTTGCTCCACAACGATTTAAAACTCATTTTGCTTATTGTTATGAAGAATTGCTAAAATTTAAATGAGAGACAATCCTGATTTTTATTCCTTCTTTCAATAAGCAATCTTTAATATCTTTTAAACATGTAGCATAGAAGTTGTCACTCAAATTTATGGAAACAATAAAATGGCCACCGAATATGAGATTAGCATTATCTTTAATCCTTTTCATGTTTCTCCATTCAGTTATTAAATCTTTTCTTACGTTGCAATATAAATGCCATGCTTATCTTAAAATTATTTTAAATTATTTTACATCTCAATCATTTCATTATCATTCGGTTTATAAAAAATGTTTTATACAGCAAAATTAAGCAAATGATCTTGAAGTGGCATTGTTTCTAAAATATTGATAAAAAAAAATCAGGTGAAACAAATGACGTATGAAGTACTAAACTTTGTAATATTAAACTCATTTGAATGAAAGTTGATTGCGTTCTATACACATATTATTTAATAATGTACTGTTATGTTTCTGTTCGAATAAATAATTCGTTGAGTTTGAATAAATTATTATCAAAAGAAATCATCGATAATATGACCTAATAATGAACATTATTGCCTTGAAAATCTTGAGTTAGTAGCAAGACTCTCAAAACATTTGATTATCGGGAATGTATGTAAAAATTTCAGTTTTTTTAATGTCTTTTTATTAAAGAAGTAAGGAAAACAGTTGACAGATGAGGTGTCAAATTCGTCATTTGACTGTGTTTTAAAGATATTTGGCTGTTAGATGTGTTTAAATGATTCTTTTGATAAAACGTATCGCATTCAGATTATTCAACCCAATTTGAAATATTTGAAATATTATTATTAGTTATTTGCATTATTGTTTTATTAGTTATATAGAGTATTATATTATTTAAGGATATTAGGCTGTTGATTGAGTTTAACTGTTTCTTTCAATAAAACGTAATGCAATATGATTATTTAACTCAACTTGAAATATTTTAAATTTTTTATCAGCTATTTGTATTATTGTTTTATTAAATATATGGAGTTATTTGCAAAGAACGTTATGCAAAAAGCTCCTCATAACTAATAAGAAATAAATTTTGTATTATTATTTTCTCATTATTATTATTTTATGTTTATTATCATGTTATTTCTAAATTCTGTATTATAAAATGCATGCATTAAAATTATTTTATGCATTATTTCTTCTTATACATTAAATTATTTTTGTGTTTCTTAAAGCTAACATGTTTTAATTGCAATCAGTATTAAAATAAATTACTATGACAAGAAAAGAACATATTAGTACAGAAAAAAAATTTATTGTATTTTGTAGTAGCTGACTATATATTTCAAATTTTCTAATGAATGCACAATCTGATTTCTCAAATTTTAATATTTTATTTAAAAATAAGTTAAAGATATTAACTTGTCTTCTATATTAGTCAAATTTATTATAAAATATCTTTGTTTACATTTATGAAATAGCATAAAATGAAGAACGTGAATAAATACATTTAAGAAAAGGCATATGACAGATTTTTTTAAATTGAAATTTAAATCTGAATTTGATTTAAATTAATAAAGGAAAAATTGCTTTTAAATTTATTTTAGAGCATTTGATTTAATATATTCTCTTGCTTAAAACATTACTTTAAACTATAATGAGAGATCGAGAATTATGACATTTGTGTTGAAATTTTATAATTCACTACAATAGAATAAAATTAATAACTTCCTTTTCTATAGATTACTGAAACAGATTTTTAATGAAATTTTCTATTTATTCTACTGTTAATAATAGAATTGAGTAGTAGCTTAGCAGTTATTTTTTTAATACAAAATTTGATTTAAACAGGATTTACTGTTTAAATATTGTTCCCAATATTTAAACATTAAAATCGGAAGACAGACATAATCTATGAATTTTCAGTGCTAAGGGACATGATAGATTTTATAGATACTTCACATAAAATGTCATATTTGACTCATGGCTTTATAATATAAATTAAACAATAGGAGGATAATTTACACAACTTACCATTTTTTATTTTTGAGAATATCAATCGTGGTTTACCACCAGTGGTAAGTACCACAGCATTGCTTTATTTTAACATTCTTTTCGAGTACTGATCAAATAACTCTATATATATGCATTAATTATTGCTACACAGTCACAAAACTTCAAAATTTTAAATATTTGTTAATTTAATAATTAAAGTATATACACTTCGATCGAATTGATATTGATATTAAATTTTCACATGTCGAAATTGATATTAAATTTTCACAATTCTGTTTTTCTAACCAACTGTTCGTGTTTTTGTCCTCCATCTCTGACTTGTTTTAATTGATTTTTTTCTTTGTATTTTTAGAAAATATGTCTTAAAATATGTAAAGTAGTCGTTGATCACTGATTAAACTTATATTACAACAAATAAAATATATTAAGACCTTTTGAATAGAAATAACTACTTTACACACACACACACACACACACACACACACACACACACACACACACACACATATATATATATATATATATATATAAATTTTGCAATTTACTATTTCTTATCCTATACAAATTCATAAATTTAGATTTAAATCAATATGTAAATTTTCATGGTTGACTTTCAAAATAAACTTCCGGTTAACATTCTAAAATGACCATTTATGTAAATTATGTTATCAATGTCAGCTTAATGACGTATCATTTGTCTTATAGTTAATAAATTCATTTTATTAATTGCAACATTTAAAAAAAATCAGACAGTTTATAATATTAGCTTTTTAACTCCAAGCTTTTTACTTGCTATTCCTCCAGACAAACACAGCCACAAATCTGAAAGAAAAACACTTAGAATGTCGGCAACATTAAAACGAATTTTTTTAAAATTTTTTTTTTGCCCTTCTTATTAATAAAACAACAAAGCAAGGAGAGATATTTTCCGGTTTAGTAAAAGACTCAAGGACACGCTACCTCATGCTGGTCTCTCACAGAGAGATTCTTCACTTCAACCGTCTCTCTTCGCCATCCTCTTCTCTGGATTCATCTAAAAATCCAGGCTGAGATGATCGCTGATCCCGGATTGAATTTTTTCTTTATTTCTTGGAGCGGCGAGGATGTCTTATTATTTACTTGGCCGTCATCCTTGCTGTTGTACGTTTTTTTCTCTCCTTATTTCCTTGGCGACGATTTAGTTTTTTTTCTTCAGCCAAGTCTTTTCTTACGGTCGGTAGTTTTTGACTTCGCTTTTGGAGTCTCGCGGAAAAGAATTTAATGCAGCCTAAAGCAAATGTTTTTAGGAGGATCAATAATTCAATTTTCTGATCTGCTATGAAAGCAACTCACCGTAACCCCCTAATTTATGAATTTTTCGCGATGTATGTTATTTTAATATAATGCTTCTTTCCCATGCCAATTTATGTGTGTTCAGACACGCAAATTTCAAATATTTATGTTTTTAGTTTGCCTTATTTAGCATGAAAGTTTTTGATTTTTTTGTATCACAATAAATTTTGCCTGGATAAGTTTCATGTAAGCTCTCGTTATGTATGATGATCAATTGGCTCACCAAAATTTTTGTTGAGTTGAATTTTTTCTGTAAAATGAAAGATGAGTTTTGTTTGAAAAATTTATGAAAGGAAGTATTTCTTTTTACAAGGATTAAAAATTTAATTAGATATTTCAGTAAATATTAATTTCTTTTACATTATGGCTAATTTAGTATTAAACACAAATAGTTACACAAAATTGAGCAATTACATTTACAAAATTATAATACATTATTCACTTAATTACAAATAATATAACATATAAAACTTTACTAAATAACTGTAACATTCATTTAGAGTAAAAAAAAAAATTGCATCTTAAAATGTATTTCTCACTGTATTACTAAAACGCTAAAATAACAAAGAGAAATTATCAACTTAGAAAAATGTTTTATAAATTTTTAAATTTATCATAGATTTTTTTATTTTGTCTAAGAAATATCCTTTTTGTTTCATAACGTTCGAAATTAATTTCCTTAAGGTACGTAAAAATTATTATCGAACACAACGCTTGCTGAAATATAATTAAATAGAAATTAGAAAAAAAAAATATTTAAACGGATGAACTCAAACGAAAATCAAAATTTGAAGAAAAAAAATTTCTGAAAAAAATTGTGAAATAAACACAGTATTTTTAAAAGAACAATTCTTGGATTAAATTTATTCTACACTTCATTCCAATTTTGAAAACAAATTTATTTAAATAATTTATGAAGATATCAGATATTTTTTTAAAATATTTCTTTATTATTGCATCAATTCAGAAGGCTTAGAATGCTGAATGTTTTTAGACTATACTGAAAAATAACAAATATAAAGATAGAAAAAATATGGTTACTTTCTAGTTAAGTGCTGTTAACCTTAAATAACAGTAACAGATTTTTCTTTAATGCATATCACTAGTATAATGAAAATATTTTCAGTAAATGACTGAAGATTATTTTTAATGATAATATTTTACACGTCTCACAGAAAATTTCGTTTCTCTTATTATATACATATAATTTGTAATAGTTAGTATTTTGAACACAAATCTACGTATTCGTTATTTTTAAAACGATTAATTTAAAACTGCAAATTTATAAAATTTATTCTTTAATCTCATTAAAATATAAATTTGCTATGATATGAAATTATTGATTAACTTTTTAAAATTAGTAAAGTAACCTTATAATCTATTGGAAACATTGCAATATCATTATGAGGAAATAAGGACCTCAATTTCACCCTTAAGTTTGCTTTTAAGGGCACATTTTTTTCTGGTCTTCAAATTTTATCATGGAGGAGAATTGCAAAAGAAAAGAAATTTATTTTGTTAAAATGCTGAATTATGCTTCTCTATAAGTCATGTGAATAATGGTTATGCAATTGTCTTTGAAATTTCAGCATCAACATCAGAGATACATTTCTGAAATATTTTTGAAGTCACATTTATTTATCCAGAGTCATATGTAGGTGACCAAATACACTCACTGCTAGCTAACAAACAAGAAACACATTGGATGAAGCATGCAAATCCTGTCAGTTTACATTTATGAAGATGAGATATACAAATCATTATCATTTTAACTCTTACGTAAATCATAAGCGACTATATTGTTACCTACAAGAGCTTTATAAAGTAAGAAAAAATTACCTATTTGAAGTACGGAAATTGATTTTTCATGTGTTCTTTTCCCTATGCTTCTTAAAAGACACTGAACTTCTTAACTGCAACCATCTTAAATCGACTGAGAAAGAACAGTAGAAACCTATACAGATTACGAAATATCCTTCAGAGATGGTGATAGTTCCGGTCAAAATCAAGTAACAACAATGCGTATCTGTCCTGGGTATAGTAGGAAATGTTAGATCGAGGGACCGTTCCAACCCTTATTTTTTTGCATGACTGAACATGATGACAAACATATTGTGAACATGGCAATAACAGATTTTTCAGCCACATTTCAAAAAATAGCATGACATATTCAATCCGTTACGCATGGGAGATGTTATTCTTCGATGTCATTTGCGTTTCAGTTAAATATCTTCAAGGATCCTATTACTTCGTATGACCTTGACTCAAAGCCAAAAGCCACCTATGATGCCATGATTGAAAAGCATGTGCAACGAAATGAAATGAAATATTTTATACTAAGGAATTTCGCTTCTTATGTTCAGCTTTGAATCTCTAAACAGAGTGGTGAAAAACATCTGTACTACTGATCTGTGTATCTCTTCATTAGTCCTCCTATTAAAATTAAAGATTGAGTGGTATTGGATTTTACTTTGAAAATCATCTAGTTATTATTGCCTGTACTCTTAACAGCTAATGCAACAGATTTTAAGTAAAGAATTCGAGGTCCATCCATTCATTCAGCACTTTTCATAAGCAATATTCTAACACTTTATGCTGATATTGCGTGGCAACATATGCCACGCAATGTTCCACAGATCTTCCTCAACCATCAGACTGAAATGCTTTTTGAAATTGTTCTACCTTTTGAAATCTCGATCTACCATTCCCAATCAAAATGCGTGGTCTATTTGTGAGCAAAAATGAATTCTGGATATACCATTTATTGTTACACCAATCAACTTTAGTGTAGAAATCTGCTGCTCTCAGAGTCAAAAAAAGTGACTGCCAAGACTTCAAATGTCTATCCAAATCCTCTTTAACTCTATGCCGAGGCATGTATAAGCGGTTATAGCCAGCAATGGTGGTTACAATATTTACGATTTTGTCATCATTATACTTCAGAGCCTGTAATTTAAATCATTTGACATTTGCTATGTGACACATTATATTCGACACACTATCTGTTAAATAAATTTGCTATGATAGCTCTGGTTTTCTTGATATTGTAATTTCGGCGGCGAAGAGTGTTTATTTTAAAAACATTACACGTTATGCAAAACTGAATTAATTTTAAAACAAAGTAAAGTAAATTGAAAGACTTATAATGGAATCAGAGTCATATTTTTTCCATTAATATAAAAAATATATTTAAAAATATGACAAATAATGTTACGTTATACAGCAGTGCATTTATCTCGGTTCCAGAAAAAAATTAGAGCATTTCAATCATAAATAATCATTTATTTAAATAACTGGACATATTTTAAGTAATTTGAATTCATTTTTTATATTTTAATGCCTGAACTCCATATATTGCAAAACTAGCAATATATTAAACTTTAAAATTGATAAAATTCAAATTGAGCAAATAGAAAAATACAGATGTTTCATTAGCAGAAAATAAAAATATATGACAATGAGCAAGGCATTAACTACTTAATAATTGATTGTACACTATATTTAAAATGAATATATATATATATATATATATATATATATATATATATATATATATATTAAAAAATTTTAATACTTTATAGTTATTTTGAATTTGTCATGAATAAGATAATGACATCTTTAGGGGAATTTAAAAAACATCATAAAACAATGGAGCATAGACTTAAGCTAATTAAAAAATGATTATGTGTTAAAGGATTATGCATTATTTTTTAATTGATAAAAGCTTATATTAAATAAAAAATAGAATGTTAAAAAAATTACCATTTAAAAATTATCCCTTTTCTTAACAATTAGATTTAATGAATAACCTTACATCTAAAATTGAGATAAAATATTATTTTATTTTAGCATCAAAAGAATAAAGGAAAGAACTTTGGAAATCCAACCTCATGCGAGCAGAAATGAATATATCTAGAATCCAAACAAATCATTTAAAATTAAAATTATTTTACAGTTAGAAAAGTCATTTGAAACCTCAGTTTATTAACTTTGAGGAATATGACAGCTACACCACCTGATTTATAAATTAATATTAAGCGGACATCAATAATTTGCTGTTCAAGAATTAATTTTACTCAAATAGTCTAAATATGAAAACTGTACTCATCTCTTTTCAGAAAATGATTTTAGATAAGATGTATATATAAACCATAAACTATGAGGATCATGTAGGAAACTATCTTGACATGGCTAAAACTGGTAGCTGGTAGCCTGACAATTGAAGAATGTCTTAAGACATTTAAAGAACTCCATATTCTATTATAGGAATTCCATAAACAGAGGAATATAGATACACAATGAAAAAAAAAACACAAATGAAAACTCCCAAATTTAAACTAATAATGGATTTTGTGAGACAGTGGAGAGACTTGTTGAAGTTGTATGTGTAAATATTAAATCTGAAAATTTCCTGTCGAATAAGGCATATAGTTGTCAGGATTTTTTTTATCTTTATTTGTTAATTAATCATTTTATTAATAGGTTAATAGATGATAGAATATGATTAATAGATTATTAGAATTGCTTTTAATTAACAGTAATTATAAATTTATTCCTATTTATTTTGAATAAAATGATTATAATTATATTGATTAAATACTTATGGATAATACAAAAAAGTCGAACAAAATGCTTTACTATAATTAAAAAATTAATTAATATTTGCGTTAAAATGGATTTAAAACTAATAAAAATGACACAAACTGTTGACATATTGTTTGCTAAAAATATATTCTTTGAACAAAAAATCACCAATATCAAACTAAATTTATTTAAAAGCATGTGATTTTAGCTCCTTGTTTCAGAGTTAAGGGGCACATAAATAGTAAATATACATTTGCAAATAATAAATTTCCTATTTTATAAATTAGACTGCTTAAATGAAGTAATCGTAGGAAAAATATTTTCATTTGATGAATGTTTTGATTATTCAAATAGAGATTAACAAAGTGGAATATTTATACTAAATAGTACATTGTTTTTAATAGTACAAGTAATAACCGATTTTATTTATTGCTTACAAGAATTTTCATGATGTTTTCTTGCTAATTAACTGTAAATTTATGTACAACTTGATTAGAATATGTAATCCAAAGTTTATGATTACATAAGTTAAGATAGGATTGCAATAGCTGACAATCTTCTTGCATCTAAAAGGATATCATCTGTTACCACTTCTATTTAAGACAATTGAAAAAATGCTAAACATAAATCTAGAAATTTAATTTTTTCTCGCTTCCTTTAAATTCGGAATAAAAAAATAATGCATTGAAGACAGGATACAAAATAAAGTGAGAGGTTGAAAAAATGAAACTTTCTGAGAAAGAAACATGAAAATGATCTTATTCTATTTTTTACTACATATGTCTTCCATCCAATGTTGTTCCAATCCGATATGAAATGGAGTTGGAGTTAGAGAAAAAAAATGAAGCAAATCTGTCTCTGAATTTTTTCTTACTTTGGAGTACAAATAGAAACGCCATTTCTTCTCAAAGAAACATGTGAGTGTACGGGAAAAGATAAAAGTACATTTATTTCGCTTTTGTAGACTCCAGAACCTTTCGAGATCTCCTTTATTTCGATTCTTATTCCACTTAAGATAATGTGATTGTTTCTGTAGTGTCTTACGGGTGGTATGTTCTTTGAAGTGGCAACCTCTAGAAATAATTCAATTATTGATAATATTTTAACAATATTTTACTGAAAATTCAATGCCTAATGCGTATATATCCTCTCAATATTTTAGTATTTTAAATTGAAAATTTTCATGGATTATTATTTAAATCAATTTAGGAAAATTTATAATTTGATTGTGTGTGTGCTAGGGGCAAACTGAATGACTTATATCTTGAAAAATTTATTTATTTTGAAACTCTTTCTCAAGATAAATTATAATATTTGTATGATTTGTCATTTTTCTAAGCTGTATCGAAATTTAGAAATTAGATTGTGCACGGTATTTTTCAATGAATTAACACAAATATACTTCAATTAAATTTTCTATATAATATTCAAAATAAATATAAATAAATTGAAATATAAATATTCTTCTTTTCAAGCAAAATCATAAAATATTCATAAATCTGCAACACTTAAATTTTATCATAAGTTTAACTTTATTAAATTCATGTACTTTATGGACTCTTGTTTATTTTACCCATAACATTCAGTTATGATAAAACATAAATCAGAAAAAAAGACTTTTAATATTTCCAAATTTCTTTTTTATTTACTCTCTAATGTAATAAATTCCATGAGAATTTTATATATTAAGTTATTTTTTGCCAATAATAAATTATATGGCATTTTTCGTTACGTCGATGTTACAAATATCTCTCTGAAGGAAATTTAGCCCAGTGACAAAATTTATACTGGAAACGAGAGTTAAAGCAATGAAATGCTGAACGAAAAATAGAAAGAGGATCAATGAGTCATTAATTTGATTTTGTATTTCTAAATAAAAAATAAATATAATTTAATAATATTAAAAGAGGATTCTTAAATTTTCTACCAGATTTTTTTTATATCCCTCTACTTTATTTGTTGTAAAAAAACCATAAAGTTTGGAACAAGTCAATCATTCTTTTGTGAGCATGAATGAGAAAATTTAAGTAAATATTATCGAAAAGTTTTATCTGTGTTATTCACCTTCAAATAGTATACAAAAATTTCAATAAAATTCACTATGATCTTGTGATATTATAGCATTTTTATCGAAGAAATGCTCTCTGTGCATTTTTGTTATCTATATAACAAAAGAAGTAAGGTATTCCGATTCTGCGTATATATTATCGGCACGGGTGGATAGTTAAGAGACTTCAGGCCTTTTCTGGTGCAACACATATACTTAGCTTATTTCTTATGAAAACGCTTCCGAAAATTTTGGAATATTATAGCAGAATTGACTGTCAGTGTACCCATCATGCAGTATTAAAAGAAGTGCTCAATATTATTAACTGCTAAAGAACATTCTGTTTAAAATATCTCTACATATTAAAGTTGCTGATTAGAATAAACTTGAGAATACCTATTTAACGACTCTACTAGTGATATTAATAAAACATACATAATTATTGATTATTCTTAAAAAATTTTACTTCGAAAATATTATTTCATAGCAATATGAAAAATAAATTTGTAAGATATGTGAAGGTCTACATCGCAAGCAATTCTGTTATAATTGTAAGATTGTTTAACTGAAAAACAATTTGAAAATAAATTTTGCTAATAACTGAAATTTATTACAGATGTTCAAAATCTTATCCTTCAGCGAGTAATCTTATCCACGATTGCAAATTTTTCCATTTATATATTCGGAAAAATTCGGAAAATGTTATGAATTTGAGATACCAAATTAATTTTCTTAGCTATTTTGGTGTTATATTAATATTCTTGAATAAATATCACCAACAACTTAATAATGATGGAATTAAATTCTTAAGAACCATCGAACTCAAATTTTTCTTGAGATCGTGACAGTATACTTTTAGAAAAAGAAAAAATATAATATAATTACATTTTTGAATAACTAATACAACAAATAATTATTTGAAGAAAGAATTAAAATAAATAATACGAATTTGAATAAAAATACGCAATATTTATGCATGAACAGTATTTTTCAGTAAAATTCTGTAAGTAGTACAACTAATAGCAATGCATTTCCGCTCTGGTTTTAAATTCATTTTAGAATGAAACTGAAATTTTTGAATGAAACTGACGTTTTATAAACACATGAACTATAAAAGAAAGATAAAAAACATCTATCAGGTCAAACTATTTTAGAGATCTGTTGTTTTAATCATATCATAAATTTGCATTCACTTTAATTATACACTATACCATAAAATAGCAGTAACTTTAATTTAATTTAAGAAATTGAAACAAAATAAAAAATTCCTGCTTAAGGAATAATTATTTAGTTTCTTTTTCCGCTTCATAAGCAAAATATCGTAAACTGTTATTAAAAACTGTTACAAAATATCGTAAACTGTTATTAGGTGACAAGAACTGGTACATAACTGTTACTTAAGTATGGTGGCATAAATGCCAATAAGCAATTATAGTAGATGTGTTTTGCTAAATCCTGTCTAAAACATAGTATAATGACTATATAAAAATAATTATTTTGTTTATCATAAAATACGCTAATTTGGCTAAACTAGCTTCTAATGATATTCAATATTATCTTGAAGTGAAATTTAAATTGAATAATTTAACTAAAATCCTCTCATATTTTGAACTACATTTTGATATACTTAAATTAGACTATTACAAAAACATAAGGAATTGGAAAACTGTTTAATTGTAGAAATACTATTTGAAAAAAATATTCTTGACACCTGTGAATAGTCATCAACTTATTCTTAATCAATACAATCAACTGTCCTTTAATCTATAATTGTCCATTTAATTATTAACTGTATTGATATAACTTAATTAATAATTTATTTAAATTCTTTGTTCGTCGAATTTTTGGCAATGTTATATTAACTAATATATTTACATTATTTATAATTAATATTATGTGGTTTAATTTGTAAAATTAACTTTAAGTTCTTTAACTTTATTTTACTCTGAGAACTAATATCTCTTGTTACAGGGGTATTAATCAAAATATATTATTTCTGTATGTGTGTTAAATAATTTCCAAAAATAATTCCTTAATTATTCAAATGTAGGAATAGAATTTTATGAATTTTTCAATATGAAGACTTGATTTGTGAAATGATTACATTAAAAATGAGCTATAATATATGGTCATTTAATTTTTAAAGAAGTTCGTGTTGAATTTTTTATAGCCCATTTCCAATACAACATATTCTGACAAAACTATCTTTAAAAATAATATCAGATCAAAATATGAATCCTATAGTTAATAAATTTTTACTAAATAATAATTATAATAACGCTTACCTACAAATGATAATTTATTACTGTTCAGTAGTTGGATATTTGGCAGTAATTACTATAAAAATTAGTTAGGACTTAAAATTATTTAATGTTGTACATCTATTTACTTCTAATAGATGGCGCCGGTAAGAAGTTAGATATCAATTTTTTTTTACACCGGTCCTTTACTAATACTAAAATCTAAATAACTTTAAATAAATGTTTTTTTAAACAATTTTGTTAATAGATGTACATTACAACAATAGGTGTACAACATGTATGCATATGCTAAAAAATTTAACTTACAGCAAATTAAAATAATGATAATTTTTTTTGTGTTTAAATATTAAAGATTTTAAAAATAGAAACAGAATATCAATTTTCACGAAGATTATTCGAAACGCAAATTATTATAGTTCACAAAAATAGATTAATTTAGTTTTGATATATTTAAATATCAGTGCTAAAAGTTACTGATATTTTGACGAGAATTCTATGAATTTTTAGAAAAATGAATAAGTTTAAGTAGAAGGAAAATATAGGAATAATATTTAACAAAGTTACGCAAGTTTTGTTGAGGCAAAATCAGGACTACCTTTAATATAAATCAATAACTACAGAAATATTTTGTATGGCATTTCAAATTTCACCTTAATTTTTTTATCAAATTAAATTAGTTATAGTTAAAAATATGGAATAAGAAAATGTATGCTATTGAAATACAAGTAATTTAAATTTTTTATTATATTATAATGTAATCTATTTTATAAATGGGATATATAATTTATTTATAAATTTAGTTAATGAGAGAGAGAGAGAGAGAGAAATCGCTCCCTTACTAATTAAATTGTTGTATTGAATTTAATTGTTATTGCGAAATTAATTTTATTTATATATTGTCAATTAAATTTAAGTGATAAAAGATGATTAATTATAATAAATATTTAATTAAATTTATTGTAACTACTTATTAATATGATTAAAAATACTCAAACAGCTTTATAAATATAAACATTTACATAAATATTTAATTCATATTCAATAAACTAAAATTAAAGCCTAACTTGAGCTAATTTTCTACTTACAAATAATTTTCCAATCTAATGCAATGCATTATGCATTATTATGTTTGCAAGAATTAGATTGTATACACATTATCGGAAAAAGCTTTCACCATTTCTTTCTTGAAGAGAGCGATCCAGTAATTTCAATCACTTCAATCATCATTCTTCATCAATCATTGAAACCTTAATCAATCATGTGCCAGACCCTCTAATCAATTTTAGTATACATTACAGTCCTATTTCTGTAAATATAAGAACAATAATTTTGAGATTGCTAATAGCTTTATATAAGATTAAGTATAAGATAATTCTTTCTCGTTTTCCTATGTTTTGCTTAGACGAGTAAAAGATGGAGATTCGATATAATGTTTTGTTTAATGAAACAGAAATAATGCAGAGAAAAAATGAATTCCACATTAATTAAAATTTTTATGTATACTTTAGGTACAATACTCTTTAATGAACTATGGATATTAATACATTTTAAGTAACAATCATACATTTTTAAATATGCATATATTGTTTTTCAAATTAAAAACATTATGTGTTTAACATAAATAAAATATATCTTATTATTAATTTGCAATAGCTACAAAGAATAAAAAATATTATGACTATAAATAATTTATGCTATAATATTATTGAATAATACAAATTATTTTCATATTAATATCACAAAGAGATGACAATAAATATGATAAGAGAAAAATATCGTAACTAAAATATAATATTATTTTAATGTACCTATAAAATATTAATGGGCTTGATTTGTCAATCATATAAATATTCTATTTGATTGGAGAATAATATATGAGATTCAAAAAAATACTTACAATAATTCAAATTTTTCCTTTTCCTCATCATAATAATTTACTTGTATTATTCATAAAATTATTGGGATATCTATATTAATGAAAATCATACATTTAATTACAATACATTAAAACAGCTTTCAATCCAAATAATAAATATCGATAGTTACACCAAATGTGCAACCTATAATTTACTTTGGAAACCAAACTCTAACTTTTAATTAAAAAAAATATATATATAAAAAAAAAACCTATGCAAAATTAAAAAAAAATTGTTTTTCCATAAATATCTGATTTTAAATGTAAAGTTTCCAAATCATTATTAATTTACTAAAGAAAATTTTCTTTTGTATGTTCTGCACTAATGTTCTAAGTGCTAATTTTAATTAAGGCAAAGTTGCAAAGAAAGGTATACATATCTGAAACCAATATCACATTATTTTATGACCTTAGATAAAAATGAAATAAGAAATTTACTTTTATGCGAATGATGCATTGTTTATTAGTTATTTTCTATAATTATGAATTGCAATTACCCCTTAATATACTTAAAAAGTAAAATTTTGGGATTTCGATGCATTCAAATTCCTCTTATATGTTGTGGAAGGGGAAAGCAGGGTACCAACACATCACATCTACTGACCACGTCACATCTCGTCACCTAACCATGGTACAAAATTGCAAGGCACTTGGGACAGATAAATATGCTAAATCCATTAACCTTTAGGTACAGTCCAGAGCATGCCTATTCAACTATTCATGCATAGAGTTTGGATTAAGCAATTCTTCGTAAAAGACCAGAAATATGGTAAGATATCATAAGAGTTTTGCACTTTGATAAAAGATCCTTTTATACTACTAGTATTATCCATCACTTATCCAGAAACATTAAATAAATACAAGCTGACCAACACTATTTATTTTTGATATCCACAGTGTGATATGTTTTATACCTCCGATTGAAGTTATCGTTTAAAGATCATTGCTTTGAATTCATTAAATTGACGAAAATAAAATTTGCTCCGAACTTTAAAGTGCATTCGATAAATAGTTTAAATGCACGTTTATCTTACCTCAAAAATGAGGATATTAGTTATTCCTCAGAATACCAAATAAGATGCATTGTGACGATATGTTAAAGTGTGGAAAGTTATTTTTCTTTCAAAATTACACATATTATCTGGATATTTACAAAATAATCTGTAAATTACATATTTTATGCTCTTTCTAAAAGAAGATAATAATTTTTCTAGAAAAAATAATAACGTTTCTGTATATTTAAATTAACATAATAGTATTTCTTCGATTCTAGTTAATACAATTAGATATTAAACAATTTAGTTGGTATACTGAATGATTAATGTAAAACTGAATCAGATGATTTGAAATATAATTAAAGCTAAGCAAATTCACATGATATTTTTAATTTTTAATGTCACTTTTCATTTCAATCTGTAATGGACCGATTCGTTATTCTGTTGATTAACTAGACAATTTACGGTTTTCGAGGTTAAGTGGTAATGTTTATATGTTTGGTAAAAATCATTGGAAGATGTGCATAAAATTCGTAGAAATATTTTATGGGTGTAGTATAAAATTAAACCTGGTAAGTTGATATCTTTTGCTTTATTTCACCATTTCAAGTACTTTTTGACCACATCAGTATATTCAAGGTATGCAAATAGATTAGTTTTCTTAAAATTTGTAAATCTTATTAATATGTTAATACGTTAAGAAATTTGTTTTATAATATTTTAACAAAGTTTTCCTTATTCAAAGTGCATGCTTACCACTTATATTAAGAGAAATTATCTGATACCATTTATGTTTACAAAGTTTCAGAATACTTTTCGTTTACGACATTTTTAGCAAATAATTTCCAGTTTAGTAATGAATATTTGTGATCTCCAAATAAAATTTGCACTAAATTTTATCAAAATGTACTTATGCATTATAATAGTAATCATTATGCAGGTTACATTTCACGCAGTTGCTCTTCAAAGGCAAAATTAAAAAAAATTATGTTTTGCATAAATCTTGCAATGATAATAAATATAAAATTAATTGATTTATAACGTTATCTTTTAAAAATTGTGTTCTTATATTTTAAATACTTTAAAAATAACCACAAAAAATTTTAAAGATAAATTTTATGTTTTCCATAGCCATTGTTATCCTGTCATATTTTGTTATTTGAAAAATATTTTTGGGATTGACTTTTTTCAAAATATGAGCTCAAAAAAACAAGACTGCAGAGATATTGAAACTCTACGTTTCTTTAAGATTGCCGCATACAAACAAAAATAAAGTTGTATATTTTGTTATTTTGTTGAATTTTTCAGATATATATATATGTATACATTGTATAGAAAACAATAGTATACATTCCTTGTATAAGTTTATGTTTTAGAAAACGGAGCTATGTACTCAACATACAAATAAATATACATCACAAAAATGTTGCAGCAAAATATTAACATTATAATAATTGATATAAACGGCAGAGAAATATATATATATATATATATATACATGAAAATATTAATTGAAATATATTAATATTGTTTCTTGTTTTTATATTTTTATTGGTTCTCTAAATTTGCATAAATTATGCATAAAATTCTATGAAAATTAAAGTATTGTACTTTTACAATATCGTTTTCTAAGTACAGTAAATTTTAATCTCTGTGATTAAATATCGCATTTAATTATTAATTTATAGAAAATCATCAAGTATGGTTTTAAAATTTAGATTAGTAAGATAAAAATCTTCATTAACACAAATTTTACAACCACCTCTTAAGTACAGATTCAAAAATCTTCCAATAAATGCTATATTCGTATAGTTATGAAAAATAATATCAGTACAATTTAAAAGTTGTTGCTGTCCATTTATAACATTCATTATAAATTTTAACATTAGTTCCTCATTAAGTTATTTTTAATCACTTTAATATAAGAAAAAATATGGAACAACCAATTCCTTCACCAAAGAAATATTTAATTTTATTTTTATTTTTTCCTTTCATAGAGCTTAAAATTAAATTTTGATATTCATTAGAGTTTATTATCTAATGTCAGTTACTATGATTGTTACTTCTAACTTTGAAGATAGAACTTTGAAAAATCTTTGTGAAAAAATTAGTCCTTCAATAGACATATAATATCAACAATATTTTTGTATTCAGAAATATAAACAGGCTGTGGAAGCAACAACTTAAAAGAATATATATATATATATATATATATATATATATATATATATATATATATATATATATATATATATATATATATATATATATATATATATATATATATATATATATATATATATATATATATATATATATATATATATATCATAAAATTATTATTTTGAGTAAAAAACTATCGATTAAATAATTTTAAAACTTAAAATTAATAGAATATCGGTATTTTTCATTAAACTCCATCAGAATATATGAATATAAATTTACTAATTAACAAACTATATATTTCTAACCAGCGTAATGAGAATATCTTTCTCGTAAAAAAGATACAAGAAAAAATCAAGAAATTTTCTCTCTGGTATAATACGGTACATTTGATGTCTGTTCCAATGACTCTCTACAAATTCAATTTCTCCGTACTATCCAAGATATGGGAATAAAAAACGGGAAAGAAATAAAAGAACGATTGATTTGAATGGGTTGCCAGAAGAAACACGGAATCCAATCTTATTGCATTCTTACCATAACGTTTTCTATCCAATGTTCCAGTCTGAAACGATATCGGCTGGAAGGCTGAAAGAAGCGCGAACTAAATTCCCTCTGATGTTTTGTTTTTCCCCTAGTCCAAACGTAAACAGTATTACTGGAAATATAGGCCTCAGGATATAAAGAAAGATAAAATTACATTTACTTTGCGCTTGTGGCCTTTATATATTTTAAAGGTACTTCAATTGGAGTTTTATTCATTTATATGTAATGTAACTGTTTTTACTGCACTTTTTTGGAGATTATTATTTTAAGTTGAAAGGAAGAACTATGTATATTTCCAAATATTCTATTTATCACTGTTTATTTTATCTTTTAGAAGCAAGGCGTTTTTAACTAAAATTTATTCTATTCCCATTTAATTATTTTTTTCATAAAATGAAGCATTTTTTGTTTTTTACCATAAAATTATTTTTTCATAAACAATATAATTGAGGAGTTTGGAGTATGAATTAATACTTCTCCTTTTATGTAAGTCATTTTTATATTTAATACTTCTCCTTTTATGTAAATCATTTTTATATTTAATACTTCTTTTATGTAAATCATTTTTATATTCATAGACTACTCTTAAACTAATTTACGCAACAATTTCATTCGTCTCCTTTGAAATCGTGAAGAAAATACGCTGAAAATGAGCACATGTAAAAGATTCTGCAATAAATTCTTATAACAGATGGAATCGTTGATTTTTTCAAAATAACGAAAAAATAAATAAATAAAATAAAATAAAAAAGCAAGATTGTCTCAACATATACCACAAACAGGCTCATGAAAAATAAAATATGTAGCATAAGTATCCATTAATTGAAAGTTAACAAATACCTTGAGTCATTTTTAAAATTTTCTATTTTATTAATTGTACAAATGCTTGACACTTAATGTCTAGATTTTGTTTTAAAAAAGGTAAACTACTTACTATAAGCCTAGTATTTTCAATTATAAAGACTAATGCTATGATTAAACCATTCATACACAGCGGTGCTGGTGATCCCCTGACTGCACCTTTAAGTTAACGGTTTTAATATACTCACTCATCTCCAGGTGACACATAATTTTGAACCACAATCAGGTGACGAAGTCATACCTGACCGGATACCCTCCTCTTCAACCCAAACCACATCAGCAGAAGGACCTTGGACGTCACATATTAACGTGGACTCGTGTCCAACCCATGGAGCTTCAGAAACCCAGTAAAGAGGAAAACCCTTCTTTGACCGTGGCAAACGATGCTTCAATTTGCTGATGTTAATGAGAAGCGGGGTGAAGCTACTGTGCTCCAGGAGCGTTAAGATTATCGCAAGAAAATAAGCCTTATAAGGTAATACATTTCTGTAACAAAAAAGTTGATGGTCTGCAGAAGCTTGAGAAAGATATTAGAAATTAAAGTGTAGAGCACATCATAATTTAAACAAAAAAACTTATATGAACAAATTAATTGAGAGAGAGACAAGTGTTAATTTGACAAATGATTTTGTAAAAGACAAATTGTTATGTCAAATAGTAAGTATTAATCGCCTATGTTTTATTTTAAAAATTATCTTTGTATGAAAAATTAAGTTTCTGTATTTTTACTTATCTTTTACTTGATCTATAAATGTAATACAAATGCAATGGAAGGTTGTTAATTAAAATATGTAGCCGCATTCACAAAACTGTGGATGGTTTTCTTTCACTTTTATTCGTACATTAATAAGGGCATTATGTATCTAATTTATGTACATAGAAATATCTTTTAATACTTTTCTATACATTGTGCAATTTTTATATAATATTTTAGAGCGTTTTTATGCATAATGTTCATTAGAAAATGGGAACGTTTTTCAAGAATATGAAAATATATGTCTTCTTTTAGGAGAACTTGAAGAAAGCAATCCATTTGTATTTCAAAATGATAAATGGTATAAGTTTTCATTGATCTCTCATCGACTTACCTACACAGTTGCCCTCCCATAATGAAACATCCAGAGTAAGGCATACAAATCGTATGAAATTTTCATTATGCGTTTGTGGTGATGAAATTTACAAATCATTAACATTAGAATGCATATAAAAATCACCGGTGAAATTTTTACAACATTCAAACATTTTATAACGAGGGAAAACACGCTCTGCCAATTTAAAGTAAGCCATTGTTTTCCTGTATATTTTTTCCTCTTCTGAGTAAGTTTTCAACTAGATCTCAAAGAAGATATGGAGCATATTTCAAGCAAGTATTTTAATGTTGATCAAAGGAAATGGTAGCCTATAGGAACTGCGGATAAATTCCCTAAGAAATCAGTGATTGTTTTAGATGAAACTATGTAAATGTGATGCGGATCTGTAATTCCAGGATTCAGGGAGGAAATATAAACTGATGTACCATATCAAAAAACTATATAATAGATTAGCACAACAGATTCAGTTTGTTACGCATCATTTTGTACTTGTCATATCTTTCGATGTAGTTCATTCATTAGCTGAATGAAATGTTCCTAAGGTTCTCTTGGCTCAAAACCATAGTCATTTGCACGACTGGCGGTGCATTAAATAATGGACAAAGGCAACGATATCTAAGTACATGGTTTGAGTTAATGAATGTCACATCTGCCTTCAGCTTCACGAATGTCGTCTTGGAAAATGGAAACGAAATAAAGAGATACAACTGAAATGTTTCTTTATGCATCTTCACACTATTTCTGCCTGTCTCATTCTTTAGGATGGTATTAGATAATACTCATTGTTGGCCAGCAATAGGTCTCTTAAGTGTTGCAGCCGTGGTTCAAACATATCTTCAACAGTTGATATCAGTTATATTACGACAGCATTATGTGTAAGCACACGTGTTCAAGAGTGCTTTAATTTTGCTATTTGAGCATTCTAATGATGTGTATAAAATGTTGAAATTATAAGACGTAAATATAAAGTACTCAGCTATAAAAAATTGACTAATAAAATTCTAAAATTTATTCACTTGAAAATATTTAAATTCATTTAAGCATTAAATAAGGAAAAAAATTGTTAATTTTATTAAGAAATATGCAATAAATATCATGAAACTGCATCAATTACAAACAGCTTTGAGAATTTAGTTGAAATATTGAATACAGAAAAAAAAAGTGGAGGAAATTAAAAGGGATACTGCCAAGTTATGTTCTGCTAATTTTGGTATAGAAAATAATTGGATTACCTTAAAAATTGAAGAAATTTTATTCAAGCAAACGTGTACAACCATAATAATTGTTTGTCTCAATGTCACCAGTGTCACCAAAGAATAAATTAATGTTCCTGAACTCATATGAAAAGTCATTTAAATTAAGAGTATTTATGTCGGCATTAAACAAAATGGAGCGTATATATTCACAAGTGGGAAATGACAAATTGAACACTACTAGTTTACATTTCATCATGAATTCGTATGCATACAAAAGACGTCTCAATTAATGTATTCCAGCTTTAACATCATTGTTTCTCTTGACTAAATTATAGTGTTATTATCTTTGAAAATATAAATTTTCTTGGATACGTAACTTTGGGAAGACTAAAAAAAAGTAGCAACCTTAGCAGCTCAAAATTATGGCGTTTTATTTGCAATAATTTTGAGCTGCTAAGGTTGTTTAATTCTTTTAAAGAAATTGAATTACGGTAGCATTTCAATATTTCACATTTAGCTCATTTAATGTATAATTCTGTAGTAATCATTGTTTAATTTTTTATGCTAGAGTCACAAATTAAATCAGGCAAAATAGCTTGAATTCTACTTCAAAAATCGATAAATACAATCTTTCATATAAGAGAAACAGCAATATTTCTAAGAAAAAAGAATTTATTGATAATTATTATTTTCTTCCTTAATACGCATCAAGTTGTATGTAATTAAGAACACGTGATATTAAAGGTTATATATATATATAATATATATATATATATATATATATATATATATATATATATATATATATATATATATATATATATATATATATATATATATATATATATATATATATATATATATATATATATATATATGACGGTAAAGATAGCAATTACTGAGAAAACGTTGAACTATCTTTTACTTTCAAGTATATCTCTTACTTTCGACAAAAATAAAATAATGACATCATGATAATATCATGAGAATGAAATGAAATTATATTACTTACTTTATTTTTCATTATTATAACTGTATTTCAGACTGATCTACATGGGTATATACAATTGCCCAACATTTACTCATGTCTCAGCTGTGATTAATATTGCACCCAGGTAATTTTATTGTGCAGAACTCTGTCCTATAAACATACCTTGGCACATAAAATATTTAACGAAAAATGAGAAGCAGTGAATATGATGAATTTTCTCCCACTTTTTATTGATTATAATTTTTACCCGCTTTTTATTGATGTTAAGAGATCTATGGCATTCGCAATTTGTTAATTTTAATTTTCAGTTATTTCCAAGGCAAAGACTTAGAAAAAATTTGATACGAAAAAATAATGATATTTACTATTTACTTAATGTAGTTTAAAACTTAAATATTTTCGATTAAGTCAGTAAAAGGAATACTTTTGACAACAATCGAAATAAGGATAATAATATGCGAAAAAGATAATTTTTCTTTTGAAAAAATTGCTCTATGTGGATACTAAAAGTAGCATAGTTGAGATCCAATGAAGTAAAAATTGTTCATTGCTTGTAGTGGTTATATATAAAACATTTTTAAAATATTAAATAGGAACTATACTTTTCTCTTTTTTCGAAAGCAATAAATTTTAAAGAAAAAAGAATTTTGCACTTTACATCATTCAAATTACTTATATAAAGGGATTTAAAATCACCATTGACTTAAATTGAAATTAACCAGTAAAACTGTTTCCGAAATGAAAAATATCTTGTTATTTAAGTTGATCAAAGATCGATATGATGATATCAGTTTTATTTTATTTCTTGCAGCCGTTCTCAAATCAACACACGCAAAACAACAACAAAGATTTATATACAAAACTCTCAATAGATAAGACCCGTCCGATGCAGTATTTCTCAATATAATTTATTTAAATAGCATGAGTGGCAAAAAATAACAGGAAAGTTTATGTTTTTTAATAATGCTAGATATTGGTAAAATTTTGAATTAATATATATATATATATATATATATATATATATATATATATATATATATATATATATATATATATATATATATATATATATATATATATATATATATATATATATATATATATACATATATGTGTGTGTGTGTGTGTGTGTGTGGAGAGAAAAGAGAGAGGGAGAAAGCAAAAATTTAAAATTGTTGACACATTTTCATATTTGATGATTGCTATGCTTTGAATCAAATGTAATAGCACTTTCAATTAAAATGCAATACTAGCTATGATTGGTATTAAAATTCTCTTTCATATACTTTACATAAAATCTGAAAGTGTAATTTATTAAAATAGTTGTATGAAGACAAATTTACTGGAAAAAAAAAACATGCTAAAATTTTCGCAAATGTTCTAACGAATTTTAAAATAAAATAGTCATAAATTTGTAAATTGATAAAAAATTTTCGAAAATTTTGGGATTAATTTGCGGACTTCCTGACGCAAAAGCAAATTCTAAGAAACAGCGCTTAGTTTTTAGCTATCTTATAATAAACAAAATATTTATTATATTACATAAACATTCACATTATATATACTGAAATAAAAAAGAATACGCAATTACAATAACAATACTTTAATATCATAGCATTGCTAAAAGGTATAAATGCAACATAAATTTAGATGAATAATGAAATTTAAACCTTTGGCTAAACATGAAATTTCAATCATTTATTATTAGCATTTACTTATTACAACTTATTATTTCTAAAATTTAAGTGTAAATTCCATTATGTTAACATAATACAATTCATTTTGTAAGCAAAAATACTCAAATTTAAAAATATCTCTTTGTTTCCAGTTTCTTAACAAAAATCTACCAAAATAAGAAACATTAAAATAAAAATACTTGAAGATAAATATTTATAGCAAGAAATATTTTTCAATAAGTAAGATTTCCTGCCGACAGATAGGTATGCGCACCTTTAGATGACTCTTTCTATACAAGAAAAAAGAGAAAACTCACACGAAAACTTTTATCACCTCTAGAAGATGATATAAGAAAATTGTACTGACAGAGTTGGAAGACGGAACAGGAAATGTACAGGAGAAGGACATGTCTGTAGAGACTGATATCAGAGTGAAGAATGAAAATGATACAAATGTAAGAAGCATGAGCAAGCGTAAAAAATTGCTAAGCAACGAATGTTTAGTTGGTTGAAAAAAGTTTGAATTCATATATTATATTTATTTAGAATATATATATATCATGTTTAATCTCATATGGTTTAAATTAATTTCTAAAAAATCTCACTTTAGTAAATAATTAGGTTTCTTGGAGGTGTCTAAAAAGTATTTAGTTTCCGTGTCTAAATATGCATTAATAATTAATGTGTATTCATTTTTGAATAAGTATTCAAAATCTTATTAAATGAAAATGAGAAGCATGACAATTGGTATGTACATTGATTTCAAATATTTTACAAAAGACTATTAAATATAATTTATATTTACTTAAGTTGTTAAAAATTCATTTATTTTTCAAAGAACTAATTTTATGGAGTTGCGAAATAGAAATATCATGAAATGTTTAAATTTTAAAATTTGATTTAGGAAAATTACAAATGTATTATGAGAAATTTTGCGTTTGAGTTACATGTATACGCAGTAAAATACGGAATGTCGATTTCCAAAAATAGTTATTTCCAAATGGGGTGTTCTAAATACTAGTACATATTTTGGATTTCAAAGTGCACAGGTGTAGAAGAGTAAATAAGGAAAATAAAAAATACACTTTACAAATGAGATTTTATCTAACTTCATTTACCACTTCAATTGTCCTTCAAAACGTTTTATATATTCTTTATGAATTTCTAATTGTTTATTTCACTTGTAACTTTAAATCTCGTGTTCAACTGTATGCACTTATCACAGTTTTGTCACAGATCGATATATATGTGCTATTCACTTTAGGAAACTGAACATTATTCAGCATCCTGTGTATTCAGCCAAAAGTTTTATTATTGTTGTTATTTCAACAATTGCTAGATAAATTGCATCCATTTTGCATAGTGAGCAAGCTTAAATTAATCACCCTGCATCATTTTAACACTTGCTACTAGTTTAAATAAAAAATAGGATAAGCCACTTTGCTTTTTTAAAAATACGGTCTATAATATTTTTAAGTTATAATGTCTTTCTTAGTTCTATTTGTTTTCAAACTGGCCATAAAATTAAAATTACTTTTTGAATTACATTTTTATGATTTCTTAAAAAGGAAAAGGTGAGTTTTATATTTTCATCTAGTTTACCTGTGTTTTCTTATTTACCTTTTTGTTTAAGTCAATAATTTAAATAGCTTGTTTAACTCAACAAAATATTCCTGTATTGTATTAAAATCAGAAGAAAAAATTTTAACTTTGTCATTATTGTACTTTAATGTTAAGTAAAATGTAAATAGCTTCTAAACCTATATATTAAAAAGTAGAAACATTCATGAAATAAACCATATAATAAAATAAGATTTTTTATTGAATATCTTGTTTTAAAAAATTATATAAAAATTTGAAAAAAACATTATTTAGATAATAAATTGAATAGTTGGGGACTTAAAACATTTTAATAAATAGTATGTTTCTTTATTTCTGTATAAAAATGAAATAAGCTGTTATGGAAATGAAAAGGTTTATCGAGGGCTATATTTGTAGATAGCTAGTACAATGTAATAACCATCAATTGAGTTCGGATGGCATAATCTAATTTAGCTGTCGCAATACGCCGGATTAATGCAGCTGTTCTAAGATGATAGTCTATTCTCATGGTGCTAAGTTATATAGACATTAATTTCAAATTTGCGTGTTTGCAGTTAGATAGGTGCTGATGAATAGCAATAGAGTAATTCATATTGCATGGCGGAATGACGCCAAGTGTAGAAGCTTGACGACAAGTAAGGAACCCACTAATACTAATTTTAAATAATTTATGTGAGACATTGTAGCGAATATTCAAATAATATATTTATTACAACCCTAAAAGATTTATTATGCATAAAAAGCTAAAAGAGAAAATTTTAATACCTCAATAGAGTTTATGAAATATTATTTTTTTTAATATTTTTCAGTTAAGGATTTGTGATTGAATCATTATGAAAATAGTGTGTCATACACACAAAACTTTTAAACTATTGATAACAATAAAACCTATTCTGATAATAAATAGACATTCAATAAATAAGTTTCCCCTAAGAAATATTTCAGATATTAATTTGTTTTAAAATTACAGTAAAGTCATAAAAAAAAACCTTAGTATTTTTAAAAATTAGATTATAGTATCAATTATACACTATTCAAGTATTTACTGCTTTTTACGATTCATCACATTTGTATATTTAATTAATTTGCAAATTATTACCATTATTTATATTTTTTTAGTATGTTATTAAACTTCAAAAAATATACTACTTCTTAAAAAATACACTTAAGAAATTTTGTTGGAAATTGGGGTCTAAATGAAAAACCAACATAAATTGAATTTTCTGGGAAATTCTATAATACATTTAAAAATTTTTTTTAAATAAATTTTGTGAAAAAATAGATCTGTCAGGTTCATCTTCCAATAGTTTGATTAACACATGAATATTGACAGAAATTGCAAAATCTCTTGATTAGAATATCTATGATGTGTGATGAAGGCAATTTTGGATATGTTATTGGTAAGTTGACTTGAGAAATAGAGGAAGAAATGCATGTGAACAAAGAAAATATTCACACACAATTCTCCATAAAATACTGTAGCATTGAAAAGTTTGCTCGCTATACGTAACATAACATTTAACACCACATTTCTTTTTCTAACGGACATCTTCCCATGAATATTTTCAATGATCATCATCAAATATTGATAACTTAAAATATGTTATCTATTCATAATATTGAATTAATTTACGTATAAAAATGTACTATGATAATTAAAAGTTACCAAATTTTGTATGCAAGATAAATTAATAAAAGAAATTTTTTAGTAAGACCAATACTTCTTATTACATTTATTAAATACAAAATATGTCATAAAATCCTTATTATGTTAATTATTCTTTTTATTTATTATATACAATTTCAGATAAAAGTCATAAATGCAAAACACTTTAGAAATTTTTTTTAGTACAGGGTGACAACTTTATCCTTTTGACAAAATAATATTGCATTAAATTAAAAACATTGGATTTATTTTCAAGAAATTAACTTTACTTAAGTCATTTGTTACTTAGACATAACATATTTAAGTATTTTCAAAATTGACCCACATGGGCATCGATACATATCCTTAAATGTCGCGTAAAATTTTTAGCAATGGGCCGCAGTTCACTGGGCGTTAATTTAGCATATTCCTTCTTAAGAGTAGACTTTAGACATTCCTAATTTCGATGTGGCTTAGAGTATACTCATGATTGCAGAATAGACCAAACACTATAGCCCAATGGACCTAAGTCAGGTGAATAGGGGGCCACATTCCCACAGGTAGGAAATCTGAAAGCTTTGGCTCTATGAAAAGGTTCTTGTTGAATTTTGGCGGAATCTTGTTGAACTCTCCAGATGCTGTTTTTAAAATGTTTTTGGGCCCAAGGAAATAAAATCAACTGTAAACTTTCATTGCAGTACATGGTCTTGTTCATTTTACGCCATTCTATAAAAATCAAATTTTTCCAGCTTCACAAATGCCTCCCCAAACCATAACTGATTGTGGTTTTTGCCAACCTTCTATCCTTGTGGAAGATCCAGGACGATCAGATGACCAGTAACGGTCATTTTGCCGATTATAGAATTGTTCGATTGTGGAAAGTTTTTCGTCCGTGAAGATGAAATGCTTCCATGCGCTTTTTGTGGACTTTCAAAGGAGAGCTCGCATTTCTTTTCAACCGTATACGCTTATTTTGCTCAGTTAGTTTCTGTACTTTTCGAAGTTTATATGCCTTAAGTCCAAGTTCTTCTTTTGCAATTTGTCTAACTGATTCTCTATTAACCCCGATTTCTTTAGCTGTTTATCTCATTGAGTTTCTTGGATTTCGGTTTATTAGTTTCTTGATAATTTTGAATATTTCATTTGTATTTTCAGTTCTTTTTTTGGTTTTCGGGGTGTATCACGGTCATGGCGAAGTGCCAAGAACCATTTTAAAGTACTTGATACCGTTTGTGTGTGGATATTCAGCTTTCTGGCAATCTGAATTTGCTGTAATCCAGCCTCAAATAAAGCAATTATTTGTCGTCGTTGGTTTGGTATATTATTTCAAACAGGAATTAAAAACTACCTAGTTGTTTTACTAACATTAAGATCTCTTAAGCAAATGAAATTATTATTAAAAGTGCTAAGCGTGAATTAAAGCAATCAAAAGCGGAACAATTTTGTCAACAGTATAAAGTTGTCATACTTTAATATAACCTAAAGTCCCTAAAATGATATAAAATCTGAGAACTTAAAGTTGTATGAAATAATTAAATAAAAGATGAATTTAGTTACACATGTTTGTTTCTCCACATAACACCAAAGTTATTTTTGATTAGAATTTTAGCTTGTAAAACAAGACATTGATTTATGTGTGCTGATGAATTTCTGACTAAATATCGATAGGATAATTATTGAATGTTTGATAGAAGTATAAAAAATTACTTTATTAATGAACAATAATAAATCTTATTACTCATTTTTATGATACAATGTTTTCGTATTATATAATCGTCGCTTTGGTAATTGCCTCAATTTGAGGAACTGCAGTTATGTTTTGATTAGCGTTTTCAATTCAATTCTAACTTTGTTGACACTAATTTCAGAAAAGCATAATTACCTCGAGTGAATGAATGATAAATCGCAGTTATTTAATTCTCCCTTTATTCCAAATTTTTAAACTAATTACAGAATTATATAAATTTTTTGGTGTATCATTTATTACTTTATATTAATTTCCTTTTTACAATTAACGAAACATTACATCATTTTTTCCATCTTTACAATTAACCGGAAATTGATGGTATATTTAAAGCTATGTTGTAAGATAATCATGTTCGACTGTTTTAAAAATTTTTATAATGTCATTTTTTAATATATTTTTAAATAATAGTTCCATTAAACTAGTAAAGCTCCTTGGAGTTAGGTACAGAGAAGTTCGCTGGTGTCAATGTCAATTTCAGTTGTTAATACTGACCTGAAATTTTCAAAATGATTTTATATTTTTAATATTTTAGTAAAAAGTAATTAAACTATTTCAAATCTTGCTAAATATTCAATGGAAAATATTTATTTTTAGTAAAGAGCATTATTAGAACAATAAGTATAAATACTCCATATATATATTTATATACTACCACCTCTTATATATATTTTAAAATTTTTTCTCCCTGGGTTGCTTAATAAAACAAGTGCATAATTTAAGGGTATTAATGTGAGATATATAATGTTTATTCAAATGCAAATTTCTCAGTAATAGTTTTGGAAACTTGAGTTTATTAAAAAAGGAAACTGCCCATAGACAAATTTATAAAATTCGATGTCTTTCTTTAATAATTTCGTTTGACAGTTAAAAACTCCAGATGCTTTTAGTAGCATTAAATAAAACTATTTTACAAAGGCATCTTAGATGAATCATCATCAAATGAAACATGTCTTTCTTTTAGATGAAAATAAGGAGTAAAAATGCATGACTCCCTGATATAAACGAGAAAAATCTTTAATGTCAACAAAATGTCTTCCGTTGGATTTTGCTGGGTCCTTATTAGCTAAACTGACAATAAGCAATCATAATATAAGTAATTCTATTCAATGCAAATTTTTTTCTTGTAATGTAATAATAATGCCTCGAAAAGTATCACTAATTGATTATTCTGTTGATTCAATGATTGTTATGCACTCATAAAATATCAAGTCTATACAATGAATGCTATGAGCTACCATGTAATAATATCATATTGTTTTTAAATTATTCACAAAAAGCAATTTCTGTAAGCAAATGTTTGAGTAGTTTGAAAACAAGTGAATCTGAGCATATTAACTAGTTACTTTTAGCATATACAATGTTTCTTTCTTTTAATAAAGTTATATAAATTATTTATTTTGATTTCATTGAAACTTTTATGGCATTAATAGTCTGATGATACCTTTTTATGGTATTCTTTCACTCAGTTAATTCACTTTCCTGTGCGTATAAAGAATTTTTACTACCATGCATTATGGATAGTAGCAGCATACATTTTTGTTAAATTTAATGTCAGTATAAAAACTTTTTTTTGGATTTGCACGAATGATATTCTATAAAAGCCAATGAGTAACAATAAATGTATTTTTCGGATAATTTGGCGTATTATTTAAAACAGCTCCGCATTTATTCACACCTGAAAGAAGGATAAAATTTATTGTTAAAAATTATATTTAATACCGAATTTTCTTTGTATAACTATGCAAATTGTCAATTTAAAAACTTTTTGTACTATTAATTAATTATCAGTTATACAATGACGCCTATCATATGTGAAACATTGGTAAAATATTTCACTTTAACATTAAATTCTAAATGAATTTTTGTGGTTTTTGAATCAGGAAGTTTTTCCTTGCAAACATTTTACTGTCATTATAGTAAGAAATACAAGTTTACTTTTCTTTTCGTATTTATACGTATGCATTATCAAATTTGGGTTATTTTAAATTAGAATAACTAAATTGTTTCTACAGTCTTCAAAATTAAATTCAAATCATTTTATTTGATTATAATAATATGTCTGCGATATTGAAAAATGATATAATGCACGAATAAGTCATAATTTAATTAATATTTACTATGTGTGAATGAAGAGTAATATATACATCAAACCACACTCTTAAATCTTCTAAAACCTGATGCAAATGACAAAATCCAATAATTTTTCGTACGACAAAAAAAATTAATGAATTCAGCGAAAATAGCAATTAAGACCAGAAATATTTTGATACAACATATTTCTTAAATTACAAATGTCTAAAATGCTTTCACAGGCATTTTGGAAAACTCTGCCGAAATGTACCAGGAAAACAATAAAATAACTCACAAATGTCACATAATTGCAAGAGAGTGAGAATATAATAAAGGTTCTATATAATGTAAGCATTTAAATGCAACATTTGGCCATTTAAACGTCAGACAACTGCTCCCCCTGTCACAAAGCGATGTATTAATGCATGGACAAATTTGAGTGGATATTCATCCCGAGTTTAGTTACGAAGACAATAATTTCAACGAAGCATAATTATTGCAAGGGAGAAATGATGTATGTAGTTGAGAGGTTGGCATTTTATCGAGATATTATATGTGTGTTGCATATAATTAGTTAAATAAATTTCTAACAGATTATCCTGTTTTACCTTAATAATATCTGATTCTGGTATATGTCTAGTATCTTTTTTATTAATCTATAGATTTTTACTTAACTTATAAGGTGGTAAAAAATAAATTTTGAGGTTTGAATATATTTTTCATCAAATGAATTTTATATTAAAAATTTGTATACAACTTATGTTGAGAGTTATGATTTCGAAGAAAAGAATATTTTCCCCTCATTTTTCACGCATAATATTAAATATTTTATGATATAACATCAATAACTCTGTATTTGTGCTTCTGGAAATTATTTTTTTTTTTTTAAAAAAAGGTTTTTCGAGAGAAGTGAAAAGAAAGAATATCATCAAAAGAACTAAAAAGTGAAAATATTTTATAACAAGTTATTTCGTACAAGTAACTGTTTTCTTGATTAATGAAGTATTAGTAAAACTTAATAAAGTTTTACTAATACTTATTTTGTATATGTTATATTACTTATTAGGAAGTATTAGTAAAACTTAATAAAGTTTCATTAATAAATGAAAGGTAAGGTTTTGAAATTAAAATTATGAAATCATTTTTTATTTAATATTACTCTAAGAAGTAAATTAATGGTTGAAAAATAAAATAAAGACCACATTCTTTTGTTCTTTTTTATTATTAAGACCACATTATTTTTTGTGTATTATTGTCCTTTGTGTTTTATATCACAAATTTTTATCCATGATTTGATTTATTTGATGCATTTGATTTATTTTAATTCAATATAATGTATGCTTTACATACCGAAAATATGCTATTTAAAGTGGAAATCTAAAAGTCATTTACAAAATATATTTATTAAAATTATTTTACCAATAAATTTGACTGTGTGATTATTCTTTTAAGTAAAAAGAAGTGAATACATAAAATGTATAAATATAAAGAAATCATAAATGAGAGATTTTTTAAGATAATGTAATAGACGTAATATCACTGCTAAAATATTTTTAAATGATATTTTAGAATCACAGATAATAAAGTACTTATAAGTGACTAAATAATATTATTTTTTATTTTTATGTACTCATAAACTTCGGACACATACATTTTAATATTCCATGTTGTAAGTAAAAGAACGAAACGTTTTATTTGATATAAAAAGAACACACTTAAGATTTCGAATTTAATCAAACATATAAAATTATAAATTAGATTTATACATTTTTAATTGCAAAAATCTTACTATCATGAATAAGTTAAAATGTTTAAGTGACTTTAAGAGAGATTTTTATTATACATTCTTTACTTGTACGAGCATAAATATGTTAGTGATCACTGTTTCATTTCTGAATTACCTAACTTTCAGGATGTATGTTATATAGTTTTCCAGGTTTCCACCCTTGTGAGATTTGAATACGACCCATTTTTTAAAAAAACATCTAGGGGGAGATCATTTCTCTAAGGTTAAAAGGCTCTCAAATAGAATTAGCTTTTTCCATCTATTTCGTGTGTAGCACACTAATGATTTTCTTATATTTTACAATCTGTAATAAATTGAATAAAAGTGCAATACTTTCTAGATTGTTAAGTTTGTATAAACAATCCCTTGAGTAACTTATCATTAATCAGTATAGAAGTTTTCTTTCTAATTATTATCATATTACCTACTTCTCTTCTTCATAGAATCCATATTTTTCACTTTCAAGTAACATCGGGAGATATATTTATATTTTAGGAGCCTCCAAATTTAAATATATATTTATCACACCTAAATTATTTTTTGCATAAACGTGAAATATGAATGTCTTGGCAATCTATAGAAACTCTAATTATTGTAAGCAAATGACAAATGCTTATAAAATACTTTAGAAACTGCTTCAGACCCAAGTTTATGGGCAAAGATTTATGCATTCTATGATAAATAACTGAAAAACAATATTGAATCAATACATTAGGAGCCGAAATAGGATATAAACTTTCAATCCATTGGATTTCACTTAACTTTCTGAATCATTGAATCGATCAAAAATATATTACGGTAATAAAAATACAAGAAAGAAAAACAAACATACATTTTTATGTATAGGTAGAATATTTTTTAAATTTATCATGTCACAATAATAATTTTCTGCACTCCATCTAACTGTATAAATCTTTCACAGGAAGACATTTAATGTTAATCGATACAGATTCTGTTATTACTCTATTACAAATAATGTCATTTTAGAGCTTTCTTTTATGTGTTATTCTAACAAGAAATTTTATTTTATAATAAAATACTTTCATTCAGCTCTTAATATGTGTTTATAATATTCAAAACAAATTTTTCTTTTTAGGAATGGCAGTAACAGGAAACTGACTTACCTTTTTAGTTGCTGTAGTGCATTGGCCTCTTTTATTTAATTTTAATATATATATATATATATATAATTCATGCTACTCTATGCCCATTAATAATCTGATATTCCTACATTTTATTACTTTTATTAAATGATAAGAAATAGACAGGCAGATGTCAAACTCATTCTTAAGAATTATTGTTGTATACAATTTTTCGAATTTTTAAGAAATAAGACCAACCTTAAATTACTTTTAAAAATGAACACATACAATAAATAAAATGTTGAAAGTGGATGGTAATGTAATTTTATTATGTTTCATTGGAATATATGTTTGACTATGCTTAATAATGTGACTCCATTGTTAACTCCACTTTTATTGACATTGTAACAGGTAACACATAACGTAATAAAACATTTTTCCGCTTAAAATGCTTCACATTGCATTCCGAAAATATGCTGATTTTTACTGAAGTATCAATACATATTTTACTACTTAAATTTTAAAAAAATGTTATTACTTACAAGTATATTTATATTGCATTAATGACATAATTAAGGTGTACATAATCCACATCACAACATAATATTTTATAAATTTACAGACAATTTTTTACAATTTACTGTAATTGCTAAAAGTATTTTTATTTTAATTAATTGTTTTATTACAGCAAATAGAAATTTAAATATATAGGTTGTATGTGTATTGAGTTTTATTTAATACAATAGTATAAAGGATTATGTGTGCTCTATTCCCTAAATATATAAAAGGAAATTTTTTTCTACTAAAAATTGCATTCCAAGTTGAAAGTAAAAATCATCTTAGGTGAAAAACTATAATAAATAAAAAAATTAATTGCAAGAAACTGTGTATTCTTAAAAATATTTTAAAGTATATTATAATTATATTTATATATGATAAATTAAGAAAAAATTGCTTAATACACTTTAAAAGGGTATTTGTTTGTAAAGATACTAAAACATAATTAAAAAAAGGTTGCAGGTACTGCATGGTTTACGTTTTACATTTAATTTAAAATGTTTAATAAAAAATAAAATTTGTTTGAGAAGTGTTCACATACTACACGATGTCTTTGATAATATAATGTTCTTATAATATAGATGGGTAAAATTAAACTTATTTATCATCTATGAGAACGAAAATTTGTGATACTATGAATATAAATATTTTACGCAGTATCAAAAGTATTTATATTACTATTTAGTACAAATGGTTTTCAATATAAAATGGAAAACTATACAAATAAAAACAACCACAATTATTACTATTTAAGCATATATTTACTCCCTACACTAAAATTGTCACTAAAATTATATTTACTTTTTGATTGCAATTTTTTTATTTAACTATCCCCTAATATTTTTTTTTTAAAAAATCCTACCTTATTTTGTATGTGCGATCTTCACAACTTTAAAAAAGTTTATTAGTTTGAAAATTTTAAATATTATATTTGCTTAAATTATATAAATTTGTGAAGATAGCAATAAAATTAATAATAATTTATTTTTTAACAGGCAGTGAAAATATATAAATAGAGCTTACTTATTTTTATACTTTAGTTAATGTTAATAAATGCTTCTAAAATTTAAATTAATATTCATAAAATAAATTAAGAAAGAAGAAATACATTTGCCTTATGAATAATAAATATTTTAATTACTTTTTAATACATTATCTTGCTAATCGCATTTTATTTTTAATTTTGTAAGATATTTATTCTAAAGAATAATATCAAGAAACATTTTAACACACAATTTGAAAAGAATTTTCTTTATTTTTTTTTTTTTAATTTCTCAATTCGAGCTATGAAATTGTAAACTTAGACATATATTTATGTTTAAATGAATTTAAATATATAACATAGTTTATTTAGCTCATACTTTTACTTAATTCTGCATTTCTCAAATTGTGTGGCACGCTTACTTAGCAGGTATCAGCACATACAAGAGAAAGATTTTTAGCTCAGATCTATAATTTGTTTTCAAAGAACTAATAAAGAAAATCCAGTTTTACGAAGGCAGAATGATAAAAAAGGGTAATAGAATGCGAAATGCCCGTTTATTTAGAACATAAAACTCATTGACTCACTAAATTGTCTTTTATTTTCGTCCCTTATCGTGAAATCTATGACGATTGATTCTTTGACAATTAAGAGCTCTTCATGAGTATAATAAAATGGATCACTAACCTATTCGCAACTTAATATCAATTTGTTCTCAGAAAGAATGTACCTTGAAAGTTTTTTCCAGCATGAATAAATGATTTTCTGTTTTCAAAAACAACTTTTACATAATGTTATATAGCCTGGTATGTTTTAACACAATCATCGCCTTTGCAAACATTGTAGGTTTTTTGCTTTAAATATCTGCTCAACAATTCCTATTATCCACAAAAAAGTTTAACTTTATTTCTTGTATGTAATATATGTATTTGATCCTTAAAGCTGAAGATTATAGTTATATAATGTCACGAATATGTCAATCAAATACTTTTATTTGATTAGAAGTAAACCATCAGGAAAAATTTCAGCTTCAGGTCAATTTTTCTCTTCTAGGAAAATGGCTATTATTAATTCATAAGCATGTTCCAAAAATTTCCCCGTAATACCATCTTGCCACGTAATAAAATAGGAAAACTGCACCACACTGTCAAAAAAGTGCGAAAAAAGATATTCATTTTAGGAGTCTCATTTTTATATAGTTCACTTTGGTTGCTACTGTAGTTAACACAATATTCAGACCAGGAACCATTTATTTGAAAGTCAAAGCTTCTTTATGGATCATGCATAGGTTTCAGATGCACTGTGGTAATTTTTGTTTTACAAGTACTTGCGTATTTTAGAATCATCTGAACATTAAAAGAACACAATCGCTGCATATTCCAATGCAACTTTTCCTTTCCTAGTGTTTCCAGCATAAAATTATTTAAAATAAAAAAATGCCTGTTATTGCTTTGAGTTTTGTTAGTTTACACAAATGTAGTTCCTTACTACTATCTGTTGCCTCAACAAACTGTATTGAAAACAATTTTACACGTAACTTCGTGAAACCCTGAGAGTTTGCATCTTCGGATATATCACCAGTTAAACGAGCTTTAGTATCATTTGAAAGATTTATAGACAATAATTATTTTTCAAAATTAACGCCAAATATAGTTTCTAGAATCTTAAGTATTGTTGGCAAAATAAGGTTCTTCGACAGTGTTGTGGTGCTTTTACATCTGGATTTTTATATAAAATTTTGTATGAGATGCTATAAACTTTTGTTTCAATAAGCATTTTTTAAAAAATGATTTTTGCTTTTGATTCATTTTAATTCGAAGAATTCTCTGGGATTGTTAACCCACTCACTATTAATGATTAGCAGGCATTATTTAAGTTTATTATACTTAATGATGCCTAATTAACTTAAAGCATAAAATTGTTATAGAGAACCGTATTCCTCGGTCCCAGTTATGAGTATATAATCTAACGTAAAGACTGAATCTGTAAAAAGTTCGGAATAAAAAAGTGAGAAAAAATTGCAAATACCCAGGAACAATTTTCAGCTATTTTTCCATGCATTATGTTATTTCTAATAAAAATGAACCACAATGCTCAAAATTTAATATTATGGAAAACGTGTGGCTTCTTTCCTTGAGGATTAATACTATCTTCGCAATTCTACTCAAATTTTATGTGGCAGCAAAATTTCTTTGCTTTATCAATAAGCATTGTTGAACATGCAGCTGATTGACAAAATCTCGAAAAGATATGTCTTTATTGCTGTTTGTAACATATCATTAACTGTGCCAAATTTTATACTTAATGTATATTTTAAATTTTAAGTGATGATATCGTTCTGTTGAAGATGCAAATAATGACAAAAAATAGTGTGCTGAAAATATAAGATTTAGTGTAATAATTACATTTAACTAAAATATAACATTTTTTCTATAAAAAGTTAATTATTTATACTAAGAGTACTATTAGAACACAGTAGTCTAGCCTTTAAAACAATATTTTAAAATGTTTGTTTCGTAGTAAATAGTATTCGAAAGTTTATTACAATATAAAGATTTATTGTATGATTTGTTAATTTTAGTATCATATTATAATATCAGTCTTGGCTTAATTTGATGAGTACTGTATGTTTCGATCAGAACATTCAAATCAAGCCGAGTAATGTAGACATTAATTCAAACGGAGCGTAATTACCACGAACGAGACATGATAAATCGCAGTTCAGTTATTCCCATTTAACCTAGAAACTGTGTCAAGTGTAGAATTGTTTGAATAAATATGATCAAATTTTGGATAAATTTTCTTCACTTATGATGCATTGAAATTAATTCAATTATAAGAAAATTATCGAATCTCAAACAAGTGTTTTTTGTAAATTCAAAAACTTGAAGCATAATAAGTTTAATTGTCAATGAATATTCATTATTTAATTTGTTCATATTGGGTGTATGTATACAATATCATATGGTTCTAATGGAATTATTTTTTAAAGTGGCCCATAAAACACTTAGTGATATATTTGATAATCTACAAAGAATTAGTGATGAAAAATAATGAAATAATTATTTCATACTTAATTTTTATATAATTTTTTATAATTATTCAAGTGATTAATTGTGTGTTGAAGAATATTAAAAATGATCGGATTAATTTCTTAAGATTAAAAATTAAGTGAGCGATTTTTAAATAACTGACACATAATTTAGATAATTGTTATATTTTTAATACCAAAATGTTCATTAATGTGAACAGTTATAATATTATTCAAATAATTGGACTTCTATTCAACATTATGCATTGAAAAGACATTTGAATAAAGGTAGAAACATTGAAAATACTTGTTGCAGAAGTTGTTTAGAAAATAATTGCAACAAATGTATTTTAGTACGCCTGTTACAAAATGCATTTTGATAAAAAAAAAAAAAAAAAAAAAAAAAAGAGAGAGAGAGAGAGTTATATTTTGTTTCGCAGCATATATTATTCAGGAAAGTTAACATTAAAAACAGGATTGGATGACGATGTAAGACATAATCAGAAAGGTTTAACTTACAGAAGTTGAAGACGTTAAAGTCACTATGAAGGCAAGATTCTGAATCCTTCACTATATTTAATGCAGCAATATTTGGTAATTTCTACCATTTTATGTAAAGTAAGATCAGACCTCTTAAAACTAGTATCTTGAATAACACATTTGAAACTGATACAATAGAACATATCGAAGGCAAACAAATATTTATGCTACATTAAATATGTTTGTGACAATCATAAATGATTTATTGCTTTGAGATTTATTCATATCCTACTATTCAATGCTTCGTGACTTTCTTTATTCTTCAGGAGTGTTTGTACAAATGCTTCCTAAAATCATATCATTGACTTCCTTGTACTAAAGCTTGTACGAAAGTAAAGAGCTGAGATTACAGACAGGAATACATCAAGCTTTGTTGTTAGATTGAAACATATATTCTATAAATAAGATTGTATGTATGGATATTGAAGTAAAGATTTTTATCATTTAAATGCAAAGTTATATATTCCTCCCTTCAATGATTGTTTCTATCAACGTCGCTTATAGTATATATATATATATATATATATATATATATATATATATATATATATATATATATATATACCTAAAATGTTTAGCTGTGAAATTCATTGAAACCTTGATTTAGTTTCTAATTAAGCGATGTTTTAAATTATGTATTTAAGCATTATACATTTATTTTAAATTATATTTAATTAATAGCAATAAAAGATAAAAGTTTTTAATATTTTATTCTACAAATTAAAGTAATGTTGAAGAATACCCTACTTCTACAAATGTAGCTGCATATTTTAATTTGCTTCTTACAGAATAATGTACGGTTTTATAAAATCATACATCAGTAAAGTAAAATAAAGTCATGAATAGTATATTTCAAACTTCCTTTATGTTATACTAAGTACTATTTTACAAGCAATATCTATAAATTTATAAATTAATGAAGAAAATCTGCATCCCCATGTAATAAATTCAAATAGTAAAATCCGAGTTTAAACACTGAGCTGTTAAATCTAATGTAACAACTTAAAAAAAAAACTTATCACAATTATTTATTATTAAATACAACTATATGAGAAATAATAACTAAATAAATGCAAAAATCACGTTAGAATGGAAAATTAATGTATAAAACAGTTTAATGAACAATAATATTCTTTTTTAACTGGAAACCTTGAATTAGGTAACACTAAAATAAAATTAATATGCTTTCAGCAACTAAAAATGAGACTTCTCCAAGAATAGTATGAGGAAATTTAATTATTTATTTTAGATTATAAAATATTTTAAGCACAACTAAGTTTAAACCAGATTTCCCTTCCACAGTTATTGGAGAATATGACTGATAAAAAATTACTATAAAATGCAAATTTAAAAATTTAGCACATTTATCATATCCAGTGACTACCATTTGTCAAAAAGTGGAAAGCAAATGCTCTAAAAGATTTACTAGTTGGTAGTTCAATCGATTGACACTAAATACTTAGTCAATATACCGTAATGTAGATAGTAATTTTCATGAAGAGTGATTTCCATAAGTGAGAAATGATGAGTACTAGATGAGTTGTACACGCAAAATTGCGTCCATCAATTGATCACTTGAGTAATTCCTTTCAAATCTAGAACATTTGCATATCATTTTTAGATATCAATGCATTTGTGCCATTTATATGTTTTAATAGTGACAGATAAATCTATAATGAAATTTATAAGGAAATAAGATTGGAAAATTTACGAAGAGCAAATATGTTTTCCAAAAAATTAATAATTACGTATAATTTTTAATCAGTTACTTATTTTTAGCACGGTATATATATATATATATATATATATTTTAAAGTTAAGCATTTTAATTAATTTGGAGAGTTATTGGAATTTCAACTATATCCAGTACATATTTAATTAATACATAAAAATGATATTAATTCATAAAGTTATTAATCAAAATATTAGTCTCCTTTATAATTTGTAGACATACTTTAACTCAATTTATTAGAATTGCATAAAATATATAATGGACGTGTAGAGAGAGCATAAAGGCGATATATCTTATTTGCCAGAATTTTTTAAATTCACTAAAGGAGTTGGGTGGAACAGTTGTATTCATAGTAATTTACATTAAACATTCGTCAATATACATTAATTAAGAAAACAGTTTATAATCAACAAATGTGTTTTCTTGCTTCGAAATGACACTTAAGAATTCATGTACCCTCAATTTTTTATTTCAGTCATTAACGAATAAAAATAAAAACTTCTAATTTTTCGGGAAACAAAATTTTTCAGATAGAACAAATTAAAATTTATATGTAAAAATGAAAAAAGTGCGTAAAATATGACTCATACAGGCTATCTCACAACGTACTTTATATTAATTACACTTTATAATAATTACTATAATTAATCATTCTTCAAATAGAAATATAAAGGTTTGACGGTATTACGCCGACAGAAATAAAGTAATGAGTAGTCTTATTCATTAAATTGTGTTATATATATATATATATATATATATATATACATACATACATACATACAGTCACTGACACATTGCACTCCTCTATAAAATGCAAAAATGACACAAAATTGGGACGGTTTTTTTTAATGAGAAACGTATTCTAAATAAGTTTTCAAACAGAAAAAACACTTTATGTTCGATCTTCATGTACCAAGATTTAACTATAGAGTTTCATAAATTGATCATGTATATTTCATTTTTTAATCTTCATTTAAATTAAATTATTTGCTAGAGATTTATAAAACGATCATATGTATTTCGCTTTTGGTGTTTATTTTTAATGTAAAAACTCAATTTAAAAAAAACCTGCTGCAATTTTGATTAAAAAGTCAAATGATGATATTTACGAATTTAAACTATATACAGGTGCCTGAATATAAAAAGTTATTGTCCAAATTTTATACATAACCAATCATGAAATATGTTTTTCAGATATATAGCCTTGATAATCTATACTTTTTTTGGAATGGAATGAAATGCATGTATATAAAATTATTTTCTGGAAAATCTAATGTAGTTTTTTGTAGTTTTCAACAAAAGTAATTACAATATACTTATTTTGTGAATATTCAAAATAATAAAAACATTGGGTTACACACACTCATAAACTCACACACACACACACACAAACACACACGCACACACACACATATATATGTATATATATAGTTTTTATGTATAACTAAAATATCTAAAACACACACACACACAAGCATATATATATATGTAATTCAATATTTTTAATTTAGTTTATAGGAATCATAATTATAATTGTAAAATTATAAAAACAAGATATAAAGACAATTTATATCTTTGAAAGACTTCGATTAGAAGCCAAAGAACATTTCAAGTCATTTTGTTCTTTTGTGAATTTAGTGATTCAAATGAGCTACTGTTCAGTTTTCCCAGACAATATGCATTTTTCAAAGAAACATTATTAACAAAATGTACATATTGATGATAATATTCAATTATTTAGAAATAATTTTAAGTACTTTTCATTTTAATATTTTTAATATCATATATATACATATATATATATATATATATATATATATATATATATATATATATATATATATATATATATATATATATATATATATATATATATATATATATATATATATATAATGTATAACTAAAATATCTAAAAACTATTTTTATAAATGACTTTTCAGAATCATTAAATAAAATTAATAAAATGAGCATTTTTCCACTGAATTTCCACTTCGGATTCAAATAACAAACGCTTCGAATCAACGATTTTACTCAGAATATTAAAATAAGTACTTTTAAATGTTGTTCCTGCATTGCGCTAAGTTCTTAAGTTGTACTATACACATTTAACTGCCTCCAAAGAATCGCTTAACGATAACTGAAATATCAAGCAGTCATCAGAGACTCATTACTGTTTCTATTCTCATTCACACATATTTTTAATCCCATTCCAAACAGGACATTTTATTATGAAGTGAATCTTGAAATTTTTTCTCCGAATTTAAATATATCATGTAACTTTAATTATATCTTAGCAGAACATAATAACAGTTTTCTTCATCACTAAACTGTTATAGATTGGAAATGTTAAACAAAATAATGGAAATATCTTATACAATCCTTTATTAGTATGCTGAAAGACTCTCTTTGGCACATAACACAGCTTGAATTCGCCTAAAAACAGTTTCACTTAAATGTTAATTAGATCTCAAATGTCTTTCGTAGAATTCTTCGGAGTTATTTTTAAAACCTTGGGAGAGATGCCTGTGGGAAAATATTGGTGAATAATGATTCTCGAATGGTTTAGAATAAATTATAAAGGTTCAATTACATTGAGATCGTGTAACTGTGAGAACCAATGTCAAGGTTTAATTTCTTATAAGTGTTCATCAAACCATGATTGGCAAATCCTATTGCATAGATAGTTGCATTATCATCCTTGAAAATTTTAGCTCCGAAAGAAAACAAAATTTGCATCATACAATGGAATTTTTCAGCTAAAATTTCCTTCTAAGTCATATATTTCTCCGTAGGGGTAATTATCTTTCCTTTTATTGTTAAGACTGATCCACTAATTAGCAACGATACGGTTGTCTATATCATGGAAAGTCCACCTTTATACTTGTTTTTTATTGAAATTTCATGTTTGTTGCAGGAGACAATCACGATCATAGGTCTGTGCGTTATCGTCAAAACATGCACCCACTCTGTTGTAGGGAAAAGTGTAAAAGGTGATTCGCCTGACCATTGTACTATTTTCACTAATCAACCACCCAGCTTTCATTAATGTGGTACTCATATAGACGACGTTTAGCATTAACTTAGGTGTCGAATGGCTAGGGTATTACTACTCCACTACAAATGTGCTGTTTATGAAGATGCAATTTAAGTTAATCATTGACAGCGGATAATTCAGGCGATCAATGAATACTTCTTTGATTGTGTCGCTTTTGTGCTTGCTGTCATAACGTTAGACTTTAGCAGAGTTATTGCAGCTACGAATGGTAGCATTTGTTACAGCTAAAAGGGCTCCTATAATTTGGTCTCTTGGAAAATTTGAAAGGTCGGGCATTTTACGCTCGTGGAAAGGATGTAAGGCTTATAAAATTCAATAGGTCTAACACATAATATTAGAATATAGTTATTTCTGTTTACAAGAAAAGTTTATAACTATTACTACAATATTTGAAAAGTATATTCAAAAATATCTTCTTAATTCACAGGTATTACCATTATTTTGATAACTACTCGTATTACATAGTTACTAACAAATTTTCTTATGCATCCTCAGTTGAATTTAGTATTTGGTTTTTACGGTTAGTAGGACATTATTCAAATCTGATCCATAGTTTAGAGGTTGATCAATGAGTTATTGTCAAAAATTAAAATTTCTCAAGAATTATATTTATCTTGTTTAATATCAAAAGTTGATCATCATTTATATCCGTTGGTTAGCAAGTTTAAAGCCTAATCACGTAAAATACCACTGATCGACGATAAATGCTTTGTTGAATTCAGTGCATTCTAATGCATCGATGAATGAGAAGAGTAACAATTTAACTTTTAGTTTTGCCATCATTTGTCATAGTTCAAATCCTCAAATTAATTGACTTTTTTAATAACTTCGAACAATAATAATACGAAATAGATATGCGTTACAACCTAATTAAACATTGTAACTCTTTTTTTTGCAGAATCTTATGGATTTTGAAGGTGGTTTTAATGTTGGTTGATGCCCTTGTTGCACATAGTAGTAATATGTCTCCTGGAAGACTTAATAGCTTCTTGCAACTTTAATATGTACCATCCTAATAATTATATAAATGTAAAAATGTGATATACATATATATATATATATATATATATATATATATATATATATATATATATATATATATATATATATATATATATATATATGTAAGATATATTTAAGAATATATTGTTACAAGTGACATTAAAATTGCTTAGCCAACTTTCATCTTAGCATTCATGAACTACATGACATTAAAACAATATTAGATGTGATGTGAAACTATTTGAAATTGCTTCAACCAATTCCACCACCGGTATATTTCGTGACGATAGGTAGACCACTCAACTGCTATAAAGTGCTATACATCAATTCTCACTTTCAGTAATTAGCTTCCGATGAAATTATAGTCTTCATATCTAAGCTCTGGATGAATATCTTTCCAAATCTGTCTGGACATTAATGGATTGTGCTGAGTCATGGAAGACTGTCTAGCGGTTTTAATATGACCAAGTATTTATCATATTAAAACGTTATGTTTGTTTTATATATTTCCTTACTTATGCGGGGGGTAATGAGCTTTCATTATATTTACAGTCTCAAGAAGTCAATTGATATTTGAGAAATATTTTGTTTCATTCAAGTAACATTTTAGTCAAAATTTTCTAAAATGTTATGGAAAATGAATATAAAATTGTGAATTTCCTTTAAATATTTCCTGTATACTTTTATGTTTCCTTGTTGCAGATTCCTCAAATTATTTATATTTCTTGTAATAAATATAAAAAATTATTTTCCTTTATTGCTAATTTTTGCGTTTATCCTACTGTTAAAATGTGTACATACATGATGCACACACTCATACAAATACATTATTTACACATGAAGTTTATATATATATATATATATATATATATATATATATATATATATATATAAACAAAAAATTTCATTTTTTTCACTTTAAATTCATAGTTTTCATCTTTTTGGTATATCAAAATAAAGAATTTTTAGAACAGCAACTGTTAATTATAGTAATAAAACTTTCTAATTAAACTTATCATGAAGTAATTATATGTATTTTTAATATCTTCTGTAATGTTTAAAAGTGGATTTTATCCTCTTATGAAAAATTCATTTTTACCTTGAAATACTTCAGACGAAAGATAATATGTCTAATTATTATCTATAGATCTAAAGTATTAGGATATGTTTAGTTTTATGCACAAACATTAAATAATTTGATAGTTTACCATTGAATTGTGTTGCAAGAATCTGAAATACTCATATCAAATTTAGAATGAATTTCTTAAAATATTAGTCGTGGTTAATCTATCACCATAAAAACAATGGATGAAATATTCCATTTCATACAAGTGTACTGTGGTTAATACCTACCTGTGGTTAGTACCTGATACCTATAAAATCGTATAAAAATATTTTAATTACATTTTAAATAGAAATAATATAAACTTTTAACAGTAATTAAATTATGTAGATTTCTGAAAGCAGCTTAAATAATTTGTGAATAATAATCATTTAATAAAATTTTTTCATACTGTTTTAAAGTTCTGTTTTTAAATATAATTTAAACATAATAAAATATAATTTCTATTTTTAAATATAATTTATAGTCAAAATGAATAGATAGTAAAATACATGAAATTAAATTCAAAATTGGCAAACATTGACAAAAAATTGAAAAAATATAATAAGATAATGTATTGTAAAGTTTATGTGAAAGACATTTGAATGCATGAAGAATTATTTTGACAAAAATTATGTGCACCAGCATGTTTTAAATAATCAATTAAAATTTGATACAAAGTCAACACAAATAAGTTGTATTATTCCGATATCTAGGGTTTAAAATTTTCGAAGTGTTCATTCATTTTTATATCTTTAAGATTAACAAATTAAGATAAACTTAGGTTAAAAATGTTTATTTAAAATTTAAAAAAATGCTTTTGATAAAATAAATGATATGCAGTGAATGAAAAGCAGAGAATATGACAGCCAACAGCGACTGCAATATACGTATAAATCCATCTTGCATTCCCTGTTAGAACGATGTTTCGAAGAAAAGGAGCTACATTCAAGGAGGGGGGAAAATTACTGAGATTCTGAAAGCGAATTGGATAATTTGAGTTCTAGTGTACGTATTGTCCAACAGCATCTGTGATTGATCTTGAGCAATCCAAGTTAAAAATTATAATTATTTATTCTACTATTATGTCGTTTACTCACGTACGGAGACAAATCGATATAGGGCGAAGGTTATCATTCCTACCTTGAAACTACCAACGACATAAACATTTGAATCTTAACCCCTTTCAAATACAAATTTGAAATTTTACAAGTTGCAATTTTAACAAGCATTTAGTATTTCCCAACATTTTTACTTTTTTATAAAGTAATATAATTTCATATACAACTGTTCTTCTATTAAACTTTTTCGAGGATCGTAACTATTAATCTCAATTCTTTCTATGATTTGATAAAGCTATTTATGTAAATATTCACATGGATGAATAATTCAGGTTAAATGAAATATTAATATCATTACAGAAGTTATTCAAAAAAGATAGGAGATAAAATTGTGGTAACATACATTGCTATTTTACAAGAGAAATACATACCAATACTTTTCTTAAATATTCAATGTTAAGAGCCATATATATTCAGTGACAATTGTGATTCAAAATCATGTTTGAAATTTGATAGGTAATTTTTAATATTGTATTTTACATGCACTGAAACAAAAAAAAAATTAATTAAAGCAGTGCGTAGAGGTATTTCCGGAGAATCCATAGAAAGTAAAAATTGCAGTGCTCATGTCGTAATATTTTATCTTCAAGGTTTCTTAATATTTTATCTATGCTGTTAAAACTAATAAAATATCAGTTTTAAAAATGGAAAGTAGTTCTAATTAGTTTCCAGTTAATAACTGTATAAGCAGCTGAGAACAAAGTGATTATAAGAATCTGAAGGAAAGAAATGCAGCGTGGAGTAAGCATGTAATTATTCAGATTTTAACAATGTTCATTTTAACGAACTATAATTAGATTTCTTATTCTCTTTTAAAAATCCCAGTGTAAAGTATTTCAAAGTATTCTGATTTTATAACAAGTTAAGAAGCGAAAAAAATTCAGGAATATCTTATTAAATGAATAAAATGCTTTGTTCTGTAAAATGACTCTAATTAAAATTTTCTGGATAGTCAAGAAATTACTCTGTATATTTATTTGAAGAAAGTTATAAATGATTTTGAAAACATTAAAATAAAAATCATTTAAATGAGTTTCGATAGTAATCATTTAAATTATTGTATTCTATAAAAGGCAGGTTATTTACTTAGCATTTGAATTTTTTAAGCAATTTTTATCTTGGTTTTAAGTTAGACATTTAATGTTATAAAATATGATAATTCCTTGAAAAAAAGTATAATGCGATTAAATATTGAAGACTATTTTCGTGAGACTGTATGACTAATTCTGTTGCTTTGCATTGAACTTTGAAAGTGTTAATTTTTAAAATGTATCTTTTCTAAAATACATAAATTTGTACTATTTATGTACAGATAATAATGTAATCCTTATTTTTGTTTTATTTCAATATTAATATTTGTGAGTGTCATGCATCACTTTTTAGAATTGAAATAAAAACTTATAACATGATTAAAGATTTCAAGAAAGATTAGTTTCTATTTTATTTAACTCATAAATCTTGTGATAGATTTACTTCATATTAAGAAATATATATGTATATATATAACTCTAAGAAGTCTACAGAACTAAGTAATTTGCAGAAAAATTTACAAAAATACATAAAACAATTGCGTTAAAAACGTTTTACTTCCGAATAGACAATTTTTATTTTCCGCTGTTACATATTTTAATGCATGAAATTAAAATAAGGTATGAATACTATATATTTCAGTATAATTATAAGCTTATAATGATGTAATACTATAATGCCATCAAATGAACTGTTTGTTTTAATTTTCAGATTTTAGCAAATTATTTTGCATATTTAATATATTAGAAAAATGTCCTTATTTTTCCTGAAATTAACAAAACTAAGAAATTGCGATAGAAATTATTATTCAATATTTTGATAATTCCTTTCTCAGTTTTGCTAAAAAATTCAAGAAAATGAGTAAAAACGAACGTGAGAAATTTCAAGATCGGTTTATTTCATTAATTTAAAACCAAATTTTGAAAAATTAGAAATGATGTTATTTCATGGAAAACATAAACAAGAGTTTCTGTAATATTTTTAAGCTTTTTATGTTGCACTTTTTATATTTTTACACATTTTATATTTTAATAATTAATTATTTGGTAAAGATAGGTAGATATAGGCTGATAGATAATAAATTTTAGCAATTGTATATTAAGAAGAATTGCAGGATTCAAAAATTCAAAAATAAAAATATCTGAAAAGTAATTACATAGAAAAAGCATGTCTTAAAAAGAGTTATTTAATTTTTTTCCTGTACCTTTTCTATTTCTAAAATACAAAAATTTTAACTCTAAAATTCTTTAAAATATTTTGTTTGATATTCCTCTAGTAAACTATATTAATGGGAAAATGTGACTGTAAAACCTTTTTTCTCTTATTTTACATTTGATATTATCTTTACATTTGTATAATTAAAACTGCCAATAACTTACAAATTAATTAATAAAATAAAATAATACAAAAAAATACGTAATGAAATTTTTGATGTGGTTACCTGTATCACTGATTAAGAGAGATGCACTATTTCAATATTTTTGCATTTAAATACATCTTATATTTTCTTTTACCACTGTAACACATATAAATCAATAAATAATTAATTATTACAATCTTTTATGCAAAATAATGAAATTCAAAAAGAAACATAATTATCTACTAATTTCAAAGTAATTTTTGCGAGAAGAAATTTTTCTTCTATTTATATGCATTTCATTAAAGAATAGCTTGATTTTGCTTTTACATGGTAAAAAGTTACTTGATTTAGAAATGCTAAGTAATGAAAGGATTTAAAAAAAGATTGAGATTGGTTTTTAAGTACATTTTGGAGTAGAAATTTCATTTCATATTTCTAAAGTATATTTATTCATCAGATTTGCGATTTTACATGTTTATAATATACTAATTATTTCATTAAATGTTTTATTCAGAAAAATTAAAAATTGTATATTTATACCAAAGTAATAAATTACTAATTTTAACCTTAAGTTATTAATTAACTTTTTCATATCACGTTTCAAATCTTAACATTTTGTCTGTATAATTCATTAGTTTACTGAGTCATGTAGTCACAAACTTATACACTTAAAATATGCAAATGAATTTCCCTACTTCTAGATAAGTCTATCTTTATCAAGCTTGCAATTACGTTAATAATTTTCTATCAAAGGAAACCTACTAAAAGTTTGACTCATGAAATGACAAACAATATATGTGAAACATTTATGACATATACATAGTTGATTGATACACATCATCAGAATCGTAGGATAGACCTATTTTATCATAGATATATTGTGCCAAAAATTCTTGTCGGAGTGAGTGCAAAAACCTCGCAGTATGTCAAGGTGATCAGATGAATGGTAATCTGTAAGATGAAATAAGATATATGTATATATAAACCCTTCAGGTTACAATATTTTAATATTATTCTAGAGATAAAAATGTTGGATACAGAAAATGTAGTTATCATAATAATAAATGTATCAGATGAGTATTTCTGGTATACAGTTGTCAAAAACAAATGTTTTGTCTAGAACAAAGTCACTACATAAAATAAAATACCCTTTCATTCGTGATTCTACAACCTTATGTGAATGATCTTTCTTTTAAAAATGTTTTATATAATGTAAATGAAAAATCAAGTTTCAATAAACATGAACATTTTGACAGCTGTTTACGAGCAGGAATACAACCATACTCGCTTATTTACGAAGATATATCCAACACATTGTAATTTTATAATTCACATATATTATGAATTGTAACAATAGTAAAATATGCACTTTATATTAATTATTTTTAAATTACACGAATATTAAAAATTTTTAAAAGCTAAGACATATTTTTAAAGCTGAAGATTTGTGTTGTACGCTCTACCATAGTATTAATTTATTTAAATTATGAATTATTGCAACCAAACGGTGACTTTAAAAACTACTTTTAGCAGTAACGTTTGAATAAACTGTAAATAAATATTTACAGAAACGGAAGCTGAATATTTAAATATCGTCTCTGCGTGTTCATGAATAGCTCAACAGTTCATATAGCTTTGACTATACCATTGAGCCTCAGTAATTGCTGCAGTTTATCATTCATTTTAAAATGTAGATTTTTATTTTACTTTATAGATTTTTATTTGTTTTGCTTGTTTACAGGAAAAATTAATGAAGATTATGGAATAAATAAAAAGTAATAAATTATCAATCAATGTGTATCACTTTCCATGATAGCGGAAATAATTTATAAGAGAAATTGCATATATCTCATTCCATACTCAAATGGCTTATAAAAATGTGTTTTAGATTATTTTCATGACTGTAATGCATCCATATGTGGTAATAAATATTCATTACGAAGTAAACTTTACTTTTATTATTTTAAGATATGAATTTAAAAGAATTAAAAAAGAACATGAAAAAAAAGAAAGATATTTTTAGAAGAATGAATATTTATTCAGATTTACTTATAGCACAAAACTTTTCACTTGTTTCAATGTAAAATGAAACAAAATAGGAGGTGTAAAGCCTAAACTGAATGTTTCACCATTACCACACACATATCTGAACCGATATATGATTAATATTACAAAAGAACAGCATTTTAAGCTCATATTTTCATTGCAAATTTTAGATATTTTTAAGGATAATGTCAAATTAATTATCTTCAAATATAAGTGAAAAATAAAATTTCGTTTTTCTTCTATCTAAAAATTTTTAATGACATTTGCGAAATTTATGAATATTTATTATAAGAAATTAGTTTGATTTGTCTTAAATAATGAACTTGAGAGCAATTTATTGTGATAAAATACTTAAACAACAGAATGAAAATAAACGTAAGGCGATGTTAATATTTCAAACTGTGTTCAATGATGCACTGATATAATTCAAAATAATTTAATAAAAATATATACCTATCAAGACATTAAATTAAAAATTCCTTCATAAATAAAAGCGTGAATATTTTTCTTGAAACATTTTCTGCAATTCTTTAAAATAATTTAATGTGAATCTCATGTAATATGTCTACATATTCAAAGGGATATTTAATATTTAATAAAAACATTTTTAAGCTTATACGTGGAAATAAATCAATGGTATTTTAACGTGTTTTTTAATTATTGTCTAATCAAATTGAAGAAATAGATTAGTTGTTGTAACTATATGATAATTGAGATTTTCATGTTAATCTAAATTTGTACTTTAAGCATATTTTAAAATTTATATCAGCCTATATTTATTTTTATATAATAAACATAATTGTAAGAATTTTTTTTGGACAATCTGCATCAATAAATGATTTAAGTATAATTAAAGCAATATTTAGTTTCTACGCTTGGTAAAATTTTAGTTAATAAATACCTAAACACATATTATTTTATCATCACTGTAAAAATTAAAAAAAAATTATATCCATGATAATTATTTAAATTAAATTTTTAAGCAGAACTATATTTGTTTACGCAAAATGCCGACATTAAGATGTTTTCTTGAAATGCTTTTAAATTGACGTTAAATTATAATTCGAATTTATTTGTTTTCCTAAACGTGGTTTTAAGTACATTCTATAATACGTTTTCAAACTGATAACGTAAAAAATAAATAATTTTACTGAGTCGGGCTGAAGAATTTTTCAGACATTTATTTATCTAAAAGATTTCGGGCCTATTTCATCATTATTCATGTATAAGTTTCAGAAACCAGATGGCTTAGAGATTTTGTTTTATAATTTCGAAGATTCATTATTAATTCAAAAAATATTTTGTTTTTCAATGTAATGTTTCCTATAAGTTTTAATTTATAGTCCGCATACTTTCCGCAATTAATATTCCCATTCAAGTTATCATTATGTGTCTCGATATAAGTTTATGTAATGTTACCCGTAATTAGTAAATTCACATACTATATTTTGATAATTCGATGAGATTCAAAGTGCGTGAACTTTAAAGCAGTTAATATATTCTAAAATAAATGATAGCTGAATATAGTATAAAATGGGTAATATATTCGAAGTTAGCTCATCAGTAAATAAAACAATATACATTTATTATTTTGGAAGAATTTGATCTAACTAAGAAGTATAAATTGCATAAAATAAATGAGATTTAATTATTAAACAGAAAGTTTGTGATAAATTTTCTAATGTTTTTGTCATTAAAATCAATTTTATAAAAATTTCTAAACTAACCACACATTTTATAAGTGAAGAAAGTAATTAATATATTCATATTAAAGAAAGAGAGTTTTAACGTTAAAAACCAGTTTAACAAAACATATATTATAACTGATAAAATGTTAAATTTTATCTCACATTTTTTTTCAAAGTTCCTTAATAAAAGAGATTATCTAAGGAATTATAAAGTAAATAACTAGATTGTGTGATTTCATACCTTAAATAGTCTCGACACTTCAAAGATGCAACCTATTTGATTTGGGAAGTTGATGAGCATTTATATATATATATATATATATATATATATATATATATATATATATATATATATATATATATATATATATATATATATCAAAGAAGTTAAAAACCAGTTTAAGCTTTGTAATATTTTTAATAGGTTCAAATCAGTTACAACTTCAGTTTTCCAAATTTTCTAGTTAGAGCAATTCCTTATTTTGCAAATTGTTAGTTATTTATAACTGCTAGCCATCTTGTTTAGTGGTCAGCAAATAGGTAGGACTGACTACGAATAGGAAGGTCCTGGGTTCGAATCCCAGTTCTGGCATGGATGTACTTTCTCCCTCTCTCTATCCTGTCTTTGTCCTTTCCTTGTGCGTGTGCGATTGAAGTATAAATGATGCTTACCCTATAAACGGCTCCCTATGGCATGTGTGAGAGTGCGATGGTGACCCACCCGGGGCAACGCCTCGGCGGCTAAGAGGTCAGTGTTACTGGCTGGTTTCTTGGGTATCAGGGAACAATAGATTAATAGACTCTGTTACAGTTGTAACTGTTTATAATCTGCCATTGGAAAAAAGTTATTTTATAACTAAAACATCAGTAATTTTTGGAAGTTCAATAATTATCAGTTTATTTGATATTTAAGTATTGAACATATTGTGTAAAAATTGAGAATTTCTGTTTAATTAGTTAAGCATATTTATTATAGTTTTTTATTTAAATATTCCGATCATTTATTTCATTGAATAATTAAAATATTCGGAGAACATTTTAATATTCAAGAATAATCGGGAGGAATCAAAACGCTTTTCAACTATAAAATTTAAAACGATTATTTCAAATAGTAATGGCCATTTAAAAGAAGTACAATTTAAAAGTGTAAACTTTAAAAAAATTACTCTTTTATAAATGAATTCAATTTAAATAGGGAAGTGAAGAAAGGTGTCGCAGAAAAATGATATTATTTAACTATCCATATTTATCCATTGCGTGAATTTGAGAAATTTTAATCTAAATTTTTATTTGTAAATTCTCTTACTTAAAGCATTTCTCGAGTTCCGGGAAATTTATCATGCATTTATTTTATTTTTAATGAAACATAGATATTTAAAAAAAAGTAGTTGTACGTTTTTATTAGAACTGTAAGAAATAATTAAACTGATGGAAGCATAAATTTTATCAAAATGATTGTACTCTTTTTAATATACTTATTTACTCAAATATTTTGCGTTGAAGTAATAATGAGTAGTGATAATTCTTGTTTCTTAGTAGTTTAATCACGTATTTAACTTGTAATTTTTTGATAAAACGAAAAATCGTACTTTGCTTATTTAAGCGAAAATGTTCCTCACGATAATAGGGTGGAATAATTTTCTGAATGTATTTTATTAATCAATAATAATTCTTAAATTTATAAAATATTTACATTAAAAACATTTTTCTAAAACTTTAAATTTTAGAAAATTTAAATGAAATTTTAATGTTATGTTACAAGCTACCTGAAAAAAATAATACACGATGACATTTATTAGTTGTTAAAAATAAGGTTTTCAATATTTATTTTGTAAAATATGAATAATAATTTGTAAAATATATATAAAATGAAATTTTAAAAATGCAGGTTGATTTTTTTTAAAATAGACATGCATTTGTAAAATATCCCTCTTTAAAATATTATATTTTGATCAATTACAAATACGTGCAGGGAAATATAGAAAAATTGATTTTAAAGCGTTCTTAAATTTTCATTTTTAATACTTTGTTATTATGATTAGCAGAAAATTTTTTCTGTCACTTTGATGACAACATTCTTTCTCATTCCTTAAATATGAAAAATCATTTTGTTTAATGTCTAAATTATTACTTTGTCCTTCTAACGGTGTTACAACATCCAAATTCGGTAGCAATATTTCTAACAAGTTGTGTTAAATTCCTTTGCCAACTCAATTGTCTGAAAGGAATTAATGAATCAGATTTGATTTGAGAGTGATCTGAGTCGAGGGTTTAATTATAAATAGATTAATTCCGAAGGGAGGCAATCGCAATCAATATGAAGTGAATGAAAGGATTCGAATCATTTGCGCTTAATCTCTATATGATATTCCCATGTGCATAAATTATCCACATCCGCCACTAGGTTTCCAGTTTGAATTAAGCTAACATTACTAGAAATCAACCCACGTTCCACATCTTTTTACAAAATAAAGTACAATTTATTTAATTATAATAATGCGTATTTAATCTGATTCATCATCATTATATCATTAAGATACCAGAACAATACAGAAAATGTATTTCTGTTTTATAATATAAAAATTCTGTTTTATAATATAAAAATTGGTGGTAATTCTGGACTTTTTGATTTTACAAAATAAATTAAATTTTTAGAGTAAAATTTAGATCCTTAGACACTTTTATTCTATTTACAATCTACATTTCAAACCATTGTTATTTGAAAATGCATATACATAATTTATATCGTTTCTATATGAATAATATACTATATTATAATACATTGTACATTATGTAATAGCTGGAAGTGAATGTAAAACATTTTTATTCATCTATAACTTAGTTGTCAATAGATAACGTTGATATTAAAAGGAAGTTGTACTCATGGACAACAAGGTAAAAATACAAAATGTTACCAAGAACGAATACTGAAAATTGTTAATGTGTGTGAAGGAACAAAACTACAAAAGTAATAATGCCATTAATTTTAAGGCAGCTATTCTCTTCTTTAGTACCTGAAAACTCAAGTTTTGAAGGGGAGCCTACAAAGTCTTTGAAACAAAGACTACAAAGTCCATGTAACAAAATTCAATTCATTTTTCTCCTATAACAAGAACTAAGAACTAAAGAGTGTAATATCACAGTAATCGCGCATTTTAAATTAGAGATAAAGAACTTATCCATAAAAGGGAAATTAAATTTGTGATTTTGTTATAGAAAATCATCATTATTAGTAATGCCAACTTACTGTTTAATGCTACTCATAGTTCTATTTGAAGAACATTAGACCGGGAATGCTGTATTTCATATTGACCAGATATAAATAGAAAAAATCAAATTTATTGAAGTGATAACAAATACATTCAGCTATATGACATGAAAACAAAATACAGGCAAAAAATAAGAATGAGAGATGTAGCAATAATATTGTAAAACTCAAAAATTTTGGCAAAAAAATTCAATTTAAGAATGTTTACCTAATCGCTTTGTAACAGAAGATGCATATTAAGAAAAATATTATCAGAAAAGTTGAGTAAGTAAAAATAGAAAAAAAGTTAGTTTTTTTTTTTGAAAAGTAGACAAATGGTGTGAAATAATAAGAAGCTCAAATGATTTGAAGAAAGGGGAAACACATAGAAAAATTATTTGAAAATGGGGAAACACATAGAAAAATAATTTACATAGTGAATATTAATAATAATATTAATAAAGAAGTTCTTAAAACTATAAATTACTTTACATAAAAAAACTATCTTCTTAAATGATTTTATTTGAAAAAAAATATTTTGATTAAATATGGAAAGAATATTTCCATATTTTATCAAAATCCTTTTTTCTCAAATCAAAATCTAACCAACGTGGAATCAATCTTAACTCAAATATATCTCTTTCACATTAAACCTACTATTTCTGCTAGCCCAAACACACTCTTTTCAAACACAATTAGACTTAAATAAAAGAAAATTATCTGAAAAATCTCTTTGTGAATATTGAAATTTTTAAGACTTATTTGGAGCACTCATCTTGAAAATGATGAAATGAGTGCAAAGATGTTTAATGAATAAAAGTTATAGGTTAAATCCGGCGTCTTATGAATTTAGAATTCCTTTAATTTGGATTTTTGTTTTTGAAATATATCCATTTCTATGAAAGCTTTATTGATATCTGTATGCTGAAGGAATCCTGTACATGATTCTAACCCGAACAATTAGAGATGTATGTCATATTATAGTATTATATGTAGTTTGTTTTTACAGAATTCCTTTAACTTTTTCCTATAAGGACCATTAAAGATAAATATTTTAATTCTTCTAAGGTGGTGAAAGAATCGATGGGGAAATGAAAGGAATTGAATGATTTACCTACATATAAATAATGCAGAAGAATTACCAAAAGTGGACTTTACTAGAACAATAAAATATCACGATTTATACATGACAAGCACAATTTGGTTTTGGTCATGACATTAAATTGAAACTTAAATTTTCTCTATGATTCGCATCAATGATGAATCGCATGAGAATTCAGTTATCTTATGTCAACTGACGCTTAGAATTTCTGCTTTCAATTGTTATATGCCATTCATGGTATTATATTGTTTTTAACCATATGATAATCTTTATTTGAGTAAACTCTAATTAAAAGTATTAGAAATAATTTATAATTATGAAAAAAATAGATTTTTTTGCGCTCATATATCAAACTTTATCAAAACTTGAAATCTCGATAATTAAAATTTTCATCTGATTTCAAATTTACCCTTATATATGAGAGTATAAATAGAAAATCATTCTAAAATGATTACGCATGCTATTGAAAGTGTGAGCAAAAAAGGATAAACTTTGAAAAAAAACTTTTAAAATCTATTTAAAATGTCGTCTACTGTACATTGATGATTTATTCGTTTAAATAATGCAAATATGATGAATTGATTTTAAAACGTTTTATGAAAGATGATTTATTTAATTGATATCAACTAAAAAGTGTTTTAGTTGACTTCATGCATTTTTCATGAATTTTTAGAAAACTACATATATTTTTTGAAACCAACATTAGCTTTGTAGCATATTGTTTAAACACTGGTTTTATTTATGAAAAGATATTTCAGTCTTCTGCACAAAAATTCATTTATTTGTAATATACAAAATAAAAAATAAGATGAAAAAAGATTTTGTCTCTCATTCTGATGACAGGGTATACAAAAGATATTTTAAACATTCAGTCAAATTTACGCTTTATTAATATACGAAACTTAAGTTATGGTACACTATCAAAGTTCAAGTTTACACGATTAATTTTTAAAATTTGAAAGAAATAACTACCTTTATATTCATGCAAAAACAGTGAAAATACTTCATGCTTTTAAATGGATTGAAATTAAGTATTAAAACTAAATTCACCACATCTGCAATTTAATTTCAATCGAAATATTTTTTATTCATATTTACACAATGCAGTCCAAAAAAGGGAAATTTGTTAGTTTGTAAAAATATTACATTACCACGAATTGTAATATTATTAATTAGATTGCATAGTTGCTAGGATAATGTTACCATCTTTTCAGCACTATTATTAATGGATATGATAGCACTTTATAAATAGTGCATAAAGTGTGGGTTACATAGTGCATAAGGTATGTTACATATAGGACCTCAAAAGTTGATGTGTTTTAATAATTCAGAGTCAGAGTACAAGCAGAAGACACTACGAATTTTCCTCTCTCTAGAGGTATCATTTCACATGGAAAGCATTGAACTCAAAATATACTATACGTGGTCCTGTTCCCAATTACGAACATGAAGGATATTGATTTGCATACGGATTTGAAATCAGTATATTTTGCTAACGAGTATGAATGCTCTAACCAACGTGACCATTGCGACTTCACAATGTATGAAAAATCAGAAAATAAGACGAACATAATTAAGAATTGGCCTCGCTTCAGAGGTATCATTTCACATGGAGGACATTGCGACCAAGATATACTTTACGTGGTCCAGTTACGAATCATAAACAGAAAGTATAATGAATTGTATACAGAATTGAACTCATTACATTCCGCTAACGACAATTGATGATCTTACCAACGTGACCAATTCGACTTCACTATTGTTAAAAAGATGTACCAAATATCTTCAATTTAAACTTTTTATCATTTACAGAATTTAAGTCCCTTTGCTATAATCAAGCTATTATCTTCATATAGCTAAACGTAAATATACCTTTCTCACATGAAACCTATTTTATCTTCAACCACTTCTCAAACACAATTAGATTTTAAATATAAAAAAATATTAGAAAATTTTCTCTGAAAAGTTTGAAATTTTCTTGATTGCATTGGAGCGCTTTTCTTCAAAATGATGTAATGCATGCACAAATGTTTAATCTATAAGCATTTGAGGTGGTATCTACCGTGTTATGAAATTAGAATCGTTTTGTTTTTGAAAATTATCCATTTTTCTTGTATTTATAGTTATGAAAGCATTTTTTGCTACTTGTATATTGAATCTAACCAATGCACGCTTCTAAATTGCTTAATTTGAGATGTTTCTAGCATCCTTTGATACTATTATAAGTGGTTTGTCTTAAGAATTTATTTAACTTCTTAATTAACGCCAGTATAAATACGGGATTTTTTCCTCTGCTATGAAAAAAAACTTAACGCTGAAGTCAAAACAGCTGAATGATATACATAATATAAATAATTTTGCTGAATTATCCAATTTGCACTATGTCACACAAGCGATGTCTCACAAAATGGTAAGCAATTTCTAATCTTAAATTAAATTAATTAATTGAAACTTTAAATGGCATTGTTTTCCCTATGCCTTGCACAATTGATGAGGCAAACGGAAACCCATTTATCTAACGTAGACGAACAGTCACATAACAATAGTTTCTTCTTAGAGCATGGAAGATCATTCAAAACCGCAGAAATTGGAACTTCGGGAACTAGAAATCTTCAAACAGAATACCAATCTTTCTTAATATAAGTCATACCAATATTTCAGTATTATGGTTCAAATTTAAATACTTTATTTTAATTTTCTACTTTTGTTCTGATCACTATCAGCACCGTAATTTCCTACTCTGAAATTCACCTGTTTGTTTCCACAGTAATATGTATTCCATTATCAACTGAACATATTATGTAGACAGAATATTGAATGATTATATATGATCTTTTTTAATACAATGAAATACTTCAATATTTAAAAAAAAACATTGTTTGGCTAAGCAACAAGATGACTAACATCTCCGGTAAGGAAAGTGAACGTTTTGATCTCATAATCAAACGCAAATTTAAGTTTTTTAACTAGTTTAACCAATAGTATTAGTACTTTAAACATAAAATCCTCGTTATTCTATTAGACATTTTTTAAAATATTCCAATATATATTTGAAAACTTGTTTTCTATAATTTTGTAAAATTAAATAGCTCTTTAAAGTAGCTGAACTCTTGAAAAGTTTTTTTATTAGATTATGAACCAAAACTTTATTTTTTACAAATTCACTTCTAAGGACTTCATCTATATTTTTGTTGATAACATAAAGAAAATGTTGTTATTTATTTAACTTATAACTCAATGACATAGTGACAGTTTAGTCGGTCACACAATTGTCATTTTTTTGCGTATACGTTTAGGTAAGTAGAATTTTGATTTTTTAGATAACTCCTCCATCTGGTGAATAATTTTATTTTAATCATTTTTTATTGTAAAATTATGCTTTTTATCTAAATTAAAGGATAAAATTGATGAAAAGAACTTAAGTGTCATGAGTAAGAAAACTTCATGAGGAGTTTCATTTACTGAGTTTAATTTTAAATCTCTATTAATTAGTTTTTGTTAAATTTTTGTTTATTTAATTTTGAATTGGAAATTTCAAGAATATCTTTAAGTTATCGAATAATTTTGGATATAAACAATTAGCAGATATAATTTTTCCTTTTCAACATTTTGGATGTTATTCAGCTACTTTATATACTCTGAAATATTCTTTGTCATTGATTTTTAAGCTTTTTATTGTGTTATCTTATATTCAAAATGGCTCATTTATGAGTTAAGAAATACTAATTTCAATATGTTTTGGATTTACAATAGCTTAATAATTAATATATTTTATTTAACAAAAAATAAAATATTTTGCAAGGAAACTAAGGAATAATAGTCTATTCCAAAGACCACTTAGTTAAATTTCATTAAAATTTTTTTTACAATTTAAATTTCATACTTAATTTTTTACTATCGATTTTAGTATACATACATTATTTTTAAGTTTATAGTTAGAGTATATAGCATTTTAATGTTTATAAATGGGTTCTATATGTGTGGATGTAATATGTGGGTAGAATATATTATTCCATTATTTATTTTCAATTATTGTAATGCTTTCACTTTTTAAACTAATCACGATACGCCAATTAATATTAATTTACAAAAATAATATTGTAAACATAATAAAAAGTACTCGAGTTTGCAAAAAGTACTCGAGTTTGCAAAAAGTACTCGAGTTTACAAAAAGTACCCGAGTTTGTAAATATATAAGTTTGTAATATATATATATTCTATAAGTGCGGGTATAATATGAGACATGTGGGTAGAATATATTATTCCATTGAATATTTTCCAACTATTATAATGCTTTTCTTTTATAAAGTATTCGCTATATGCGAATTAATATTAATTTACATAAGTTAATGTAAACGTGATAAAAAGTACTCATAAATTAGATATTTTGTCTGAGTAGTATTACATCTGCTGATATATTTTAATAATTTATTTTAAATAATACGATGAAAAATATATTGATGTTTGTGCTTTTAGTCTATGTCTGAAAATCCCATTCAAATAAATAAAATCAGTGTGAAGAACAATGATTATGTATGTTTAAAATATTTTCACGCACAGTAATTTAAACAGTAACAGTAATTAACTGTATTTAAAAATTAACATCTAGATAGTTGATATAAAGCATTTCTAATATAAAATACAATAAGTAATAAATTAAATCAAAATTTCAAGTGTATGAAAAATTTAGGTTACTGGTTAGAGGTCGAAAAGTATTTTATTAATGATTGAAAATTCGAACAAGATATATATATATATATATATATATATATATATATATATATATATATATATATATATATATATATATATATATATATATATATATATATATATATATAGAAAGGGTGTCAAACTTATAGAAGAAAATTAATAAGTTTTGAAGTTAAAGATGTTGCTACAAGGGTTACCATATATTAAAATTACCAAGCAATTTTAATGGATTACACACCAACAGATATCGTAATATTGATATTTATTTAATTGCATTTAAATTTGTAAAAATGCTTCATAGATAGAAATTAAATTAATAAAATTATTGAGTAAAACCATATTAATTTATCACACAAATAATTATGTTTGCCTGAACTGTATTTTTTTTTTTTGTTGGAATTGAACAAAATTAAAATCCAAACATTTTGGTAATGTCAACATTCCTAAATTAACTAACATTTTCTTTAACCCAAAATGTTTTGCTACCACTCTCAGAAAAAATATTTGTTACTTAGTAAAATAATAAAATAACAGATTGTGAGTAAAAATTATTAAGCACTTTATTAACAGAAATAAAACATGTTGGAAGAATGCTTACTCGTTTTGCAGAGTTACGACTTTTCTCGCGCATGCTCGTAGCAACGCTAACTTCAGTAAATATGATGCTGTAAAAGGAAGAAATATTAACAGGAAAATTTAGGCTCCAATGCAATAGTTATGGTTTGTTACACCATTATTCTTTCTGTAAGACTAATCTAACTTTTACAAGTCACAGGCTGATAAAAATATCATCAGTAAATCTTAAAAGAATTAAAAATATTATTAATTAAGAATATTCAAAGATTCAATAAAGTATAAAAAGCGACAAAGTGTTTAAAATTATTCTAAAATGTAACCATACAAACGTTGCTAACGTATGCTCAAATCGAAAATTTTAACAGTAAAAATAGAGTAAATATATGAAATAACCCATGAAGTCCACTCAATTTTTCTTTGAATTTTGTAAAACAATCATAATGATCCAGTAATCATCTAAAGTTTAGTATTTACAAACTGGTCAACTAAATGATGAATAATTAAAAATATGATAATTAATGTTTCGCAAGCATAGAAATATTGCTAGAACTTAACAGAAAATTAAATTGTACTGCTCAAGCACTGAACTAACACACACACATACACACACACACACAAACACAAACAAGACATTTCTTGTATAAATGTTTAGATATTTAAACAATAAAAACTATTATTTCCATATACAAAATTTCAATTAATATATGATTATATTGACTGAAAAGATTTAAAAACATGCAAAGACTAATAACATCAAATGTAATTATATTAATACTAAAACCGACTGTTATTCTGAAGCTTGGTATCCTTAAAATGTCCATATTATTTATTGCCAAAAGAAATTGACCTGATATGTAATCCAAATTTTCCCAACATTTCTGAATCTGGTGTTCTTTCAACAACAAAAAAAAAAATAAATAAATAAAATAAAATAAAATAAAGGATACAAGATTCATGACAGCTTTTACTTTATATTCTATATTATACATATTTAACATTCTACATTACACGTGTCTTCTCCATTATAAACATTTAAGATTGACTTTTATACCAAGAAAACAATATTCTGGCAAAATGCAAATGAATTTTTAAATTTTGGTAATTGATGAGTCTCATATTTATAATAAATAAAATATAAATTATACAATTAAGAAAGTAATTCGTTTTAATTCAATTAATTTAAGTATTTATACAAGCGATGCAACTGGAAATACATGTGTACTTACCTGTTTTATAGTTACTTGCTGGATTGATGTCATAATAACCAATCTTTAATGAGAAATTGTTTATTTTAACATTTGATTGCTGCAATGTGAAATTTATGGGTATTATTTATTTGCGCTGAAATACATTACATAAGTTTTAGCATACCAGAAACACATATTGTTTTTGAACTTAATCTTGGAATGATGTATTCTAGGGTGTGAGCAAAGATTCCCAAAACAAATCAATGATACCTTACAATGCCTCTCTACTGCAGCTCTAGCTATATGTGGGTAGTAATACATGTGTTTTGATAATTTACAGACATATTTTAGTCTAAAAGTTTAAATAATAAATTTATTTATTATAATTTTTCTAATTGAAGTTTAGTTAAAAAGAAGAAATGGTTGAACTAAATTATTTCATTCAATTTTCAATCAGCTAAGCTAACGATTTTATGCAATTAATATATGTAGCAGAGATTGTATGCTAAAATATTCATATAGTGTTAATAGTAATTGTGTTTATACATTCATTATTAGCAATAAAATAGATATTTTATTATTCTTAATGTCCCGCTTATGCAATGAAGACAGTATGCTATCAAATGTATATATTGCAAATTATAGGAAATCAAATTATTTGTTAAAATTATATTCAAAGCCAAACATCTGTAATGAATGATTATTTTGTTCAATAAAATTCAGAAACAAGTTAATTTCTGTAATCATGTTTTAAAATTTTTTATTTATGATACACTTTTATTACTTCAACAGATATGTGGTTTTTAAATATTTTAAATATATATTCGTTTAGTTTCTCACTTTCTTTTAAGTTTAGTATTATTATAAATTTAAATTTTTGGCACAAATTTCATAACGTTTTTGATAATCAATGTGAAAACATGAAAAATACCAAAAACGTTTTTCTACGTTTCATTCTCAACTAAAATATTTCTTTTGTCTTTATTTATTCAACATTCTTATTATTCTGATATAATATTATAAGCAAAGAAAGTATAATGATCTAAATTACCCTCTTAGAATGAAATATTTTTCCGTTCTGTTTTAATAACTTAGCGAAATAAGTCACTTGAACTGTGTAAGCATCAGTACGATTTTGAACCAACAGGAACGAAAATAAATTCAGCAGTGTTTGATTTTTTAAGAGTTTACAGTGATAAAAATTTGGAAATCAATGCTGATTACTCCAATCGCACAATTATGAAAAAAAACTTTACATTATGATCAAAATTTATTTTATTTCTTTAGAGAAAAAATAAAATTAATTTAAGCAATATTTTAGCTTTAATCAAGCAAAAACATCTTACGAACTGCATGTTTCGGATATCAATCAACTAATATGAAACTTTAATAACCTGAAATATTAAAGACATTTACTTATTATTATCTACAACTTTATAAATTATTTTTATCGTGATAATATGGTTGGAAATTTTAATTAGCACTGGGTTTATGATATTCCATCCACTAGTTTTGTTTATTACTCATCTTACTGTCTCATGATAAGTGTATGTTATAACTATTTTAATGCTGCATGAATTTACTTCATTGTTGTGCTCAGAAAATTTTGATTTGGAAATTAAAAATTAAATTTTGGGTATAACTTTGTTGGTACGTTGTAAGATCAAAACCCAGTACTTTTGAAAAAATCAGATTACTGGAAAAAATAAGCTTTTGTGAATGAAGATCAATGATAACATGATCATATCGAATGAATGTTATTTTAATTTTTATTATTCCCATAAAACTTTTTATTTTTTCATGGTTGAAATGTGAAGCTTATTTGCAAATATATAACACAGTATACAATTTTTATAAAATGTTTTTGTACAATATGACAATTGATTTATAAAAGAGATCCGACCATAAAAATTATAAACATAAATTCCATTAAAATTAATAATAAATACAAAATAGAACGTATATTCGGTAGTTTCGTGTGAAATTTACACGAACCTAATTTTATACATGAATAATTTTATACATGAATTAATATTTGCAAAACTGAAACAATCCAACATCTTGTGGTGTAAAAAGTATTCTTCACTAAAATAAAGGCACATTTTTTTAGTTATATTTTATGATTGTTTTAGCCATTAAGATGTAGTTAGTTGACGTCATTAATATGTTATTTAAGAGGTTCTTCAGTGGAAATTTTAAAGTAGTGAGAAACTAGAAATTCTGTAATGGGTCGTAAAAGTACAGAGACAAGTGTTTCCGAAACAGAACTGATTTTAAAGTTCCATAAAAGTGATAAATCGTACAACAAGATTTCTGATCTGGTTGGTAGACCCTGTTCAACTGTGAAGTCTATCATAAAAAAGTTTGCTGCCACTCTAACGGTTCAAAAATGTTCTCGTACTGGGCAACCATGACTATTGACATCATCTGACAGACGGTTTCTGGTACGTTCATTAAAGAAGGACCCCAAAAAATGTTCTCCTACTTTAACATCAGAACTAAAAAACATGAGACCAGTAGTCTCAGTAAATACTGTTCGAAAATCATGCAGAAATGAAGGTTTCCATGGCCGTGTTGCGAGACGAAAATTCTTTGTGAATGAGAAGAATTGGAAGCTGCGATTGTCTTTCGCCAAGCAATACGTTAATGAAAGTCCAGATTTCTGTAAAAAGATTATTTTTACAGACGAAAGTACATACAACATATTTGGATCGGTCTGGAGACAAATGGTAGGGAGAAAGCACAATACATAACTGCATCCTAAGAATTTACTGAAAACAGTGAAGCATGGGAATGGAAGTCTGCTTGTTTGGGGGGTGTAAGTGCTTCTGGGTTGAGTAAATTAGTCTTTATTAAAGGCATTATGAATCATCAACTTTATATTGACATTTTAAACACTAATTTAAGACCAGTGCAACAAAACTAGGCTTGAAAGGTGAGTACATTTTCATGCATGATAACGACTCCAAGCACACAGCCCTAAACACAAAGCTCTGGATAAAATATAAAACAGTAAAGTTCATAAAATTTCCTCCTCAATCGCCGGACCTCAACCCCATCGAGAATTTTTGGGACGTTCTTGATTTAAATATTAGATCCAGACATATATCTAATAAAAATGATTTGGAATCAGCTCTTAATCAAGAATGGGACGCCATATCTAGATCAATAACAGCAAAATTGGTGCAATAGATGTCAAAGAGACTCAAGGCAGTTATTCGAGCTAAACGATATCCTACAATTATTAGTTGTAATATTATGATTGTGTTGACCAATATATGCGTGAAGTACGAATAATTTTTACAACACAAGATGCTATATTGTTTCAGTTTTGCAAATATTTATTCAAGTACAATATTATTTTTGTGTAAATTTAACATGAAACTAGTGAAAATATGTTTTATTATGTGTTTCTCATTAAATAAAATGGAATTTATGTTTATACTTTTTATGAATGAATCTCTTTTAAATCAGTTGTAGTACTTTACGAATACTTTTTACACTCACTGTATGCAAATTGAATTTTGAAGTTTATTAAATTTAAAAGATAACGATAATATATATATATAATCTCTTTTTCATTATTGTTCAAAATCGCTGTTAAATTTTAGTTTCTTTTAATTTACTTCGACCTAAATAAAGATTAGTCACTTTCTTTACAAGTACAAGCAAACTGTGAAAGTATCGGGAGGTTGTATTAGAAAACATTAACAATGTATACCTGTTAACTATTAACAAAGTGGTATTGATTCATATATATGGCCCGAAAAATGTATCTGACATCACCTTCAGTAAATGACGCTTTGAGATACGATTATGTTTATTCCATTAACATTTTGTGTGCATAGAAAACAACGGTTAATTGTAATAGTACCATCCATGAGCTATAAGTTTAATGGATCGAAAAAGTAAGCTCTATATTAATGATTCCAGTTTGGACATTTTCCTAAGATTTGTCTCTCCTCAATTTTTTACATGATTGTATCATGTTTCACTTCGGTATAGGGAACACAATTGAGTCCAAAATGACCTTCTGTGCATGACTGGAAGTGCAGAATTTACACACAATTCATACAATTTCCCCATTTGCTGACAAGGACCTTATAATTTGACATTAATCATCCTTAATCCTTTGTACCAAACAGATTATATACAGTGAACATTCTGCTGAAGAATCCCATTTGTAATGATGTAATGATCAATCTAAAGAATTGTTAAATTTAATAGTTGAACGTTGACCACACACATTAAGTTTCCATGTCAAATACCAATCAGTTTTGTAGTAATCAGTATACACAATAATGATTGTCTGATGAAAAAGCTTTTATATAGCAACAAAAATCTCTTTTGTTTAGGATACGTTATTGTTCTAAAATACAGAATCATCAATTTATCGTTCATAAATCCTTGTCCATGATAATAAGACTCTATGTTAACCTACATGTACTTAAAACTAAAAAAAAAACCTTAATTTTCGTCTTTTGTTAAAAAAAAGTATCAACAATTAATAATTTGTGATGAGCATTTATTTCTTTGCAATAAAAATTTTTACCAAGTTAATATCTGTAAATAAAAAAAATTAAATAATATTTGATTTTTGTGTAAAGAAAAAAATTTCTGCCTGCGTATTTTACATATATTCAATAAAAATAATTTATAGAAAATAAATTTGAAGTGTACAAGAAATGTCTAAAAATTAAATCCCTTTCAATAATATAGAAATATTTCTTTTTACTTTTCTAAATTACTGAAAATACCATTTATTCTTAAACTGGTAATACTGAGAATACATACTTTATATTTGCAAAGGGAATATGTACAGAAAATGTAAGTGTACAATTTTTTTCACCTTCATAATACAAAAGAATCCTTCTGTCATGGTACTTTTTCCTTGTCTGTACTGTCTGTTTTCGATAATCTGTAGAAATTTTTATAAAGAAGGACTCTTTAAATTTACAAGTATTTCAAAAAATTTCCTCAAAAAAAGTGAAAACTAAATAGTGAATCCTATTTCAGACGCCAACCCACTTATTGCACTTTAAACGTAGATTCAAGATTCTGTTCATTTCAATCTGAATACATTCACAATGAAAATGTTCCATAAAACTTAAATTTAAATTATACTGTTTTAAGAATAAAAAAATACAGCAATTAATCCATTTTTAAATTTTTATTGATTAAACGCATTTTAAATGTTTGCTTATATTATAAGTAAGTAATTAAGAGGAGATACATTTATTGAAATAATAATAATGGTATTAATGTGTTATTGTCTACCACTCTATAAAATATTTTCTAATAGCTATAAAATAAGAAATAAACGCGTATGGTTATCCCGCATTGTCCATCTTTTTATGAAAGTGCTCATCCGAATTGTTTGGGATGAGTACATTGCTAAATGTATAATAATTTTCCGTTGTTTCATTATTGCTTTTATTGGAAAGTTTTATAAAATCTTCATGGGAAGTAAATTGTTAAAATCGTGTTTGAGACATTAAATGTTCTTTTTATTTGTTGAAAATTCTTTTGAAGCTTTGCCGTGAAGCAGGATATTAGTATATCTTAAAATAAAGTAAGAAATGTGTTAGAAAGCTGGTATTTTGTTATGAATATAACATTTCGATAAGATGAAAAAGTTTTTATTAATTAATATCTTTAAATGGACGATCTCATATTTTAGCATAACGTTCTAAAAAATGTGTAGTTTGTATAAAAATGCGATTTCGTATGTAAAAACTACTTGTAGTAAGAAAGTAATAAAGATTTCATAAATTAACTAGCATTTTCTCTATACAGAATGGTTTGCGACCACTGTCAGAAAAGATATTGGTCACTGAATAATGTAATAAAACAACACATTGTGAGCGCAAATTAATACGCGTTATATTTTTAAATTAAATAAAACATGTTGAAAGTATGCATACTCGTTTCATAAAGTTGCCTCTTTTTTCCGCGCATGCTGGTACACAACTTTAACTTCAATAAATATGCTGCTATAAAAGAAAAGGAAATGTCACAAGTGTGTTAAGGCACAAACGCAATAATTATGGATTGTTTCATCATTTTTCATTCAGAAATACTAATATAATTATCGCAAGTCACAGGCTGATGAAAGTATCATCAGTCAATCTCACAAAAATAAAAGAATTAAAAATATTATTAATTAAGAATATTCAAAGTATCAGAAAAGTACAAAAAGCGAAAAAGTACAAAAAATTATTCGAAAACTTAAGTTGTAAAGTAACCATACAAATGTTGCTTACGGATATTCAATTGGAAAATATTGATAATAATATATAGTAAATATAAACTGCTGGTCAATTGCTAAGGACAGATGACACTCTCACCCATAGAAACAACAAAATGAAAGGAAGCAAAATGTGGAAATATAGAATATGTGGGAAACATAGTAAGAAGTATGCGTATTCAATTTTTTTCCACGTCTATTCATCACGTTATAGCATTCGTAAGAGATTTAAAGGTTTATATGCGTATGGACAGATGATGTTTCAAGTCAAAGTTTTATAGGAAAGATTTAATAGACGAACTTGAAATTTTTGGCATGCTTTCCCGACATTACTTAGATGATTTTATGCGTGGCCGAATTTTTGAAAATATCGAAGAAGGGTGAAAACTAACAGATGTTGCCAGGGAGTTCGAAATAGCTAACAGCGTTGATTCACGGCTGTGGAAGTCATTTAAAACTACTGGAATGTGAAGTAGGCGACACGGGGGAGGTCGTGTTAGAAGTACGACGCCTGTAGAAAACAGATATATCGTCCTATCAGCAAAAAGGGACAGGCGCACCACAGGTCAGAAGGTGGCAAATCAGTTTCTGCCTCAAGAAAGCAGATGTCCTGAAAAACTGTTGTCAGTCGTTTGAGTGGAGGAGTATACACACGAAGACCTGCTGTGTGTGCCCCATTGACCAGACAGCACCGTACTGCCCGTTTGCAATGGTGTCTTGAGCCTCGCAATTGGACTGAACAGCACTGAGCATGCCTACTATTCTCAGGTCAGAATAGGTTTAGTCTGATATCGGGTTGTAGACGCCAACTGACCTGGCGCGAGAGTGGTACTGCTTATCGTCCAGAAAATATCCAGGAAAGGGACCGATATCCGACATGCAGTGTCACGATGTGGGCCGGCATCGTGATCAATCGCCGCACGCTTCTACATGTGGTTGCGAATGGTACTATGACGTGCCAACGATACATTAATATAGTTCTACTTCTTCATGTTCATCTTTTCCGTGTTGCTGTCGTTGATAAATTTGTTTTTATGAACACCAACGCAACATATCATCGAATACTCGCTGTTCAGGATTGTCTAGAGAGGGAGGGTATTCAACGCCTCGTATGGCCATCACGTTCTCCAGATCTAAAACCCATTGAAAATGCATAGGAGGTTTTGGGGAGGCAATTCGCTAGTCAAAATTATTCTCCGACAATCAAGAACACCCTCATCCGTGCACTCACAAATGAATGTGATTACATTGGATAATGTTGTGCAAAGTATGGTATGACATGAAAAATGTTGCATCACACTCCACTGTGGACATAACCCGTACTGATACATTTCTTCAAGGTGTCGGCTGACTTTTAGATGCATTGTACCATTTTTCCGCATGCAGCATCAAATGAACATTTTTTCTTTCAGATGTTTCACAGCTTTTTTACTTTTCAGAACAATAAATATTTTTATTCTAATGACTGAATAGTGTGGCAACTATATTTTATCCTATTATGTCTCACTTAATGTTTTACTCCAATCACATCATTATGAATAAAAACTTTACATTATGATCAAAATAAATTTATTTCTTTAAATAATAATAATAAATTAAATAATTTAAAAAAGATTTTTGCATTTATAAAGCAAAAGCATCTTACCTACTGCATGTTTCGGAGATGAATCCATTAATAGGAATCTTTAATAATCTGAAATATTACTGACATTTACTTAATATTATCGACCACTTTATAAATCATTTTAGTTGTGATAATTTTATTAGAAATTATAATTAGCACTGGTTTTACGAGATTCCATTCATTATTCTTGTTTGTCTATCATCCTATTGTCTCGTGCTGAGTGCATGTTTTAACTATTTTAGTGTTGCCTGAATATTATTTATTATTGTTCTCTGAGAAGTAAGCTTTGGAGATTAAAAATTAAATATTAGATAAAAATTTTTGGGGTTTAATTATAATATAAGAGAGCTGTAATATTGGAAAAACCAGAAAACTCGATAAAATAAAATTTTGTAAATGAAGATGTATGACAAAATAACCATTGTGAATGAATGTTCTTTTAATTTGTATTATTACAATAAAACTTATTTATTCGCTGTTGAGATAAGTGAAAACTGTTTGAAAAAATATAACACAGTATATGCAAATTGATTTTTGAAGTTCATTAAAAGTATGTGAAATGAAGTGTATTTAAAAGGATAATGTCAGTATATATGATCTCTTTTCCATTGTTGTTCAAAATACCAGTCAAATTTTAGTTACTTTTAAGTTACTTCGACCTAAATAAAAAAAGATTAGTCGAAGTGTTTATTTTCTTTACAAGTACACAAGCAAAATTTGAAATGATCGAGAGGTTGTATAAGAAAACAAGATATACATGTAAGCTAGTAGCAAAGTGGTATTGTTTCATATATCGGGCCCGTAAAAATGTGTCTGACATGACCTTCAGTAGATGACGCTCAGAGAAGTAATTATGTTCATTCCATTCACATTTCGTGTGCATAGAAAACCACCGTTAATTGTAATAGAGCCATCCATAAAGTATAAATTGAATGGATTGAAAAAGTACGCTCTTTATTAATGATTCCAGTTTGGACATTTTCTCATAATTTGTCTCTCCTCAATTTATTCCGTGATTGTATCATGATTCACTTCTGTATAGGGAACAAAAATGATTCCAAAATGACCTGTGCATGACTGAAAATGCAGAACTTACACTGAATCTATACAATTTCCCATTTGCTAACAGTGACCTTATGATTATAATTTAGCGTTAATCATCCTTAATCCTTTGTTTTTAGCAAATTACATACAGTGAACACTCTGTAAGCGAATCCCATATGTAATGATCTAATGAATTGTTAAAATGAATAGTTGAGCGTTGGCCATTAAGTTTTCAGCTCAACTACCAATCAGTTTTGTGGTAATCATGAAACACAGTAATTGTTGCCTGATGAAAAAGCAATTATATAGCAACAAAAACACCTTTCATTTAGGATACGTTATCGTTTTAAATACAGAAACATCAATTTATCTTTAATAAATAATTATGCATGATAATAAGACTATATGTTATCGTGTATGTATTTCAAATTAAAAGAAAAACATTAAATTTCGTCTTAGGTAAAAAATGTATCAAAAGTTATTAATTTTTGATAAGTATTTATTTATTCGCAGTAAAAATTACTACCCAAATAATAACTATAAGTAAAAAAATTTAAAAAAAACACAATGTGATTTTCGTATAAAGAAATAAATTTGTGTCTGCATATTAGCTTTGTTTGTAAAGATTAGGAGAAGATATAAATTATTTACTTTGTATTTTTAGGTGCTTTAAAAATTATCAATATAATTAAATTAATTGCATTTGAGATATATCCCATAAAAGTAATTTATAGACAATATAATTGAAGTGTACAAGAAATGTATAACAATGAATACCTTTCTATCATATATAAATATTTCTTTTAAATTTTCTAAATTGCTCAACATACTAATTTGTCAGAAATTGATAATACTGAGAATTCATACTTTATATATATATAATTGTAAAGAAAATATATATACAGAAAATATAAGTGTCCAACTTTTTTCACCTTCATAACAAAAAGGAATCATTTTGTCATGGCACTTTATCTTTGGTTCTACTCTCTGTGTTCAATAATCTGTAGAAATTCTCGTAAAAAATAACTTGCTATATGGAAAAATATTTCAGAATATTCCCTCAAAAGAGGTAAATATTAAGAAGTGAATCCTATTTCACAAATCAACCCACTTATAAGCACTTTAAACGTAGATTCAAGATTATGTTTATTTCAATCTGAATAATTTAAGAAAGAAAATATTACATAAAACTTAAATTACTGTTTTAAGAGTAAAAAATAGAGCGATCAATCCATTTTTAAATTTCTTTTGAGTGAGTGCACTTTATTAAAAGTTTGTTTATATTAGAAGTTAGTAATTGGAAGGAAAACCATATATTGAAATATCAGCAATAGTATTAACATAATATTGTCTACCACTTTATAAAATATTTTCTTATAGCTATAAAATTAGAAATGAAATGGTTTGGTGTGTCATCTGCATAAGTATTCTTTTTAAATTGCTCGTCCGAAATATATGGGGATGAGTACTTAATTATCTTCAAATATCACCCTACTTTTTGAAACATTTTTTGAAAATCTTTAATTGTCTGCGTAAATATATAATGCGTAATTGATTTGAAAGATTCTTTTTATTTATTAGAAGTCCTTAGGAATGTTTATCGTGAGATAGGATATTAGTATGCTTTAAAAAATAATAAGAGAAGCTAGGAAGATGTATTTCGTTATGAAAATATGTGAGATTTTATAAAATAAAAACGTTTTTATAAATTAAAATCTTTAAAAGTGCGATATCTTTTTAACATAACGTTCTATAAAATGTTGTTTGTATAAAAATGTGATTTTATATGTAAAAACTACTCGTAGAAAGGAAGTAATAAAAAGCATTAAATTATGTCATCTCTTAAATGAGAGAGAATATCTGGAGCAAAAACACACTCACACATATTACAGAGAACTTTTTCCAGTATGTGTACAGAATTTGTCCATATTGGTTTTAGAATAATCTGCATAATTTTAATTGGGCTTATTTTTACTGTAATAAGTTTATGGGAAAGATGTCTATATTTTACAACTGCAATAAAATGCTTAAGAGTAGTCACATGATATCCAACTAAAAAAACACAATTTAGACACAAATGTAGACAATTTTGTCAACAAGGTTGTGACTCAAATGAAACGTGCTGCTAGTTACTCTCTGAGGCGGAATTAATGTTCCCTTATATGACTTATTTAGACTCTTCAGTTATGAAACTAACTTAGACATTTTTTTCTAAATACTGTCACAGCTTGTTGCTTCTTCAGTATTGTGTGTGAATGTATCTTATGACAATACGTGAAGTAAAATTGCATGGATCCAATATAATTTCAGTAGGTTATTGTGTGTGTGTGTGTAGTTTACACAAAAGGTCTTTATTTTAACATTTGCTCATTGTGAAGTGCGATTATTATGATCTGACGCCGATTTCAGTGTAGGAATTGAACAGACCGAATGCAAAATCCATTTACTGTTTATCACAGTTCTCATAGCTGTATGTGGAGACGAACGTGCAAATTTTGGTGACATGATTTTTATTACACATGACACTCATGAATTTAAAAGTTTCTTGTGATCTTGATTTAATTTCGTTTGGTAAGAAAGATTGAATTCTTAAATTCAGGTTGTCCTTTAAACTATACTTACAACGCAAGTCGTTTTGAAGATGATTTTTTATCAAAAACTGTGTCAAAAACAATGTCATATTGGAAATACTTTTCTGCTATGCGGTAATAATTTCTATTTCATTAGAACCAGTTGCTATAAAATTACTTTATCTTACAAAAGACTTTTCTTTAATAAATCAAGAATTATAAAAGATTTTATTTATTAAATAAAATCAGAATTCACATATAAATGCTTTCTCTTCTGTTGGTGACAATTATAAATTATTTTGTTGGTGAGTCATATTAATTATTACTTATTTTTTAATTCTTTAAAACTGCAATAGAAACAACAAGTAAAATATTTATGTATGGTTTTAAAACTAAAGGTATTTCATTCTTTTAAGAGAACTTTTGGAATTTTGCTTAACATTTTATCATTTAAGTTATAAAATAATCTCAATCTATTTTTCTATTTAAGTGACAATGATTGATAGATTTTTGCATAATGAATATTAACTGGAACCCTTTAATACCATAATTTAATTGCTTAATAAGCACGAAAATATATGTCGAAAATGTTAATTTTTGTTACGAACAAATAAATGTTGAATAACACTATTTTTAATTTAACGGCAATTTTTAATTTTATTAATATTTATTTTTTAATTTTCTTTCGAGAAATGATCAAAAAGTGAAATTTATCTCATACAAAATAAAAATGTTTTTATTCTTCCTTGAACTAATAATTAATATAAAAAATAAGGAAAGAAAAACCTATTTATTCAGAAAATTAAAAAATTCCCACCTTTTCACAATGCAGAATTAACTTTTGTGATAAATTAGTTAAATCCAAGATTATATTCATTGCATTTGGATTATGTTGATACTGAAAATGTTCTATCAAACTTAAATTCAAAGTATGGCTATAGAAATAGTATAAAACAAGATAACTGAGTGTTCAAACAAAAAATAATTTAAATTCCAAGTTTTATGCATACCCTCGTCTAATTACTTAATTCTATTAAATACATCTGATCTTAAATTCTATTAAATATACTCTGAATGAAATTGGATACTTCTTAATTGCAAGTTCAGTTTGCTCCTATTTTCTAACAATATTCTCAGCTGTGTCTGAAATTGTTCAGTGAGGAAAAAACATTCTATTTTCAACATCCATGATTCATAATCATAAAAATAAATAAAAAAAATGGTATCGAATCAATGTTATTCATTCTAGAGTGAGTTGTGTAAGGCTGAAACGTAGCCACAGTATTTATTTTAAATTAAAAGAGAAAAATTTTAATTTAGCAACTGTGCAGTTTGAGCGCTAGATGAATAGTTGTCTCTGTTTCTACGCTCATTTCATTGTTTTAATCCAGGCATAGTTGTTTGCAAATGGCCGGAATTGATTTAAAATTATAGATATTATCAAATGACAATCCTGATCAGAATGCGATTGTTAGTGGCAACTGAAATCTAATTTAAAATATATGTAATAAATACAATGAATGGCAACAGAGAGATGATTTTCTCATATATATCATCTTTCTTTCTTCAATCAAGAATATAACATTTTTGTAAAAGTATGATTTTGTTTAACATTATTAGTATTTATTTCCCTCTAACAAGATTAAAATGGATTTTCTATAACATCATTTCTTCTTTTCTCATTAATAAAAATATTGTTAAATTTTTAAACTTCGTTTTTTTTTCAATTTCCGTATTCAAAAGCATTACATTTTACGCAAATTTCACACATTTAATTTTATTATAGAAATATTTCATCCGCTATGATGTATCAACATTTAGTGATGAGCAGTTTTCATTACAGATTTAAATATTTATTTGAACATTTTTATAATAATGAGTAGAGTTTTTTTTAAAAAAATTTTCTGTATATCTTTTAAAACATGTAATCAACGAAAAGTGAATATTGAAATAATTGATGATTACTCAAATAATAATATTATATTTAATGCATTTTAATGAAATTTTATAAGTGAAAAAAATTAAACATTAAAAAATATTTAATAAATGAATTAATACAAAACTAAGTATACATAATTATATTACCAATACAATGTCTTGCAGTTCATAAGAATATTTTAAAATTTCTAAGAAAAATGTATTCTAAAATTAAACACTAACAAAATATTTTGATTTTCCAATGAAATATTCCACATATTTATTATTTTTTTTATCATTTTCAAACATTTCTACATTAAACTTTTAAATATATTTCTGTCAATAATAATGGCTTTTTATCAGCAAAAATAATCTACATTATATTTTTATATTCTTGAAGTGGTTTCCCATGTATATACATGTACATTTTCTTAATATTTTCTGTTTAAGGTTTCTTTATATTTTATATATGCTGTTAAAACAAATAAAACGTCATATTTAAATATAGAAAGTAGTTATAATTAGTTACCAGTAATTAATTGTATAAGAAGCTGAGAACAAAGTGATTATAAGAATCTGAAGGAAAGAAATGAAGCGTGGAATGATTATGTAATTATTCAAATTTTAACAATGTACAATTGAACGAAATATAATTAGATTTCTTATTCTCTTTTGAAAATCCCAGTGTAAAGTAAATCAAAAAATACTGATTTTAAAACAAGTTAAGAAGCGAAAAAATATTCAGGCACATTTTATTAAATGATAAAATGCTCTGTTCTGTAAAATGACTCTAATTAAAATTTTCTGGATATTCAAGAAATTGCTCTCTATATGTATTTGAAGAAAATTATAAATGTATCTAAAATATTCAAATAAAATTTATTTCAATGAATGTCGACAGTTGTTATTTAAACTATTTTATTCTGCGAAAGACAGATTATTATAGTTACTTAGCATGTAATTTTTTAAAATTATTTTATATTTTTATCTTGGTTTTGTGTCAGACATTGAATGTTATAAAAAGTGATAATTCCTTGAAAAAAAAGTATAATGCGATTAAACATTGAAGACTGTTTCAATGACACTGTATAACTGATTTTGTTTCTTTGCATTGGAAATGAAAATTGTTATTTTTAAAATGTGTCTTTTCTAAAATACTTAGATTTGTACCATTTATGCATATATAATAGTGTAATCCGTATTTTTATTTTATTTCAATATTAATATTTATGCGTGTCATGTATCACTGTTTAGGAATAAAGTTAAAATTTATATGATACTAAAAATTCAAAAAATTTGGGGAACATCTATTTTAGTTTACCTTTCATTTGAATCTTAGGACATTTGTGATAGATCGATTTTATATTAACGAATAATGCATATGAATATATATATATATATATATATATATATATATATATATATATATATATATATATATATATATATATATATATATATATATATATATATATATATTTACATTCTAATTTTATATTAATTTAATTTTTCTCAATTCTATGATTTTTGAACAGTTCTTAGGAATATGTTATAAAAATATTTTCAAAAAATACAAATTTATTGAGATGATTCTTGTTTTTAATAATTATTTATATACATTTATTGCATTGCCTTTTATATTTTTTATATAAAACCCCAAATCAAAATTGTCCTGAATATAATTATATTTCACTTATAAAAACATTAAAGAATATTTTTTATTTGTTATCAAGAAAAAAAAGGAAAATAATAGAAATATATTCCATAAAAAAACAAATAATTACAATCTTTTATAAGAGATTTTATTTAAAAGATTTTTTTGAAGTAATAAATTAAGTTATACTAAAGATTTATGCAAATATTTTACACTGAACAATAGGCCACTGAGAAAGATTCAAAAAGGAAATTTTGATTAATCCCTTGTAAGATGTTTTATGTCAGATATTAAAATTACTGAAGACAGGACACCTAACATAGTTTTTACAGGATTTGAAAAAAAAATGTCTATAATTAATTTTTAGGTAAATTATCTTTTTTTTCTACACATTAAAACAAAAATTATTAACACATTAAGCAAATTATTTCATGTAAGCATTGCATATATTCAACTGCTTATTTTCTTGATTTGAACATTAATTTATATAATTGTACCAAAGCAGTATTAAATCAATAATATAGTTATCAGCCTAATTTGTTTTCATCGTAATTGTTTATTTATCTGTGGCCAATATTTGCAAGCAATGTATATTTTGACCAGAGTTTGCATTTCAACGAGGACACCAAATTACTACAACGATTAAACGAAAGTCAAAACAAAAGAACAACTGAATTTTAATCTAATAAATAACAATTTGTAAAATGCTTTCGAATAATTTAAAAAGTAATTCCAATAAATGCAGGGTTTTCCACAATAAAAATATTATAAGCTGGGGTCTGAAAATTCTAAAATTCTTACATATATAGGTATGCATTCGGAAGACTAAAACAGTTTCTGACACATTGAACAAAACTCTTTAAAATTAAGCTTATAGTTTTCTATTCTCAAATATATCTATTCTCATGGAAACTCAAATAGATAATTGACTGTAATACGAGTGCAAAGTTGAAGTAGTAGGACTATATTCTTCGCTTCCCAATACATCGAGTTCGATTCCAAATATTGTTAAAAAAGGGAATATCAATTATGTTTTGTAAAGGCTAATTGATAAGCAGAATCGTAGAATTATATGTATGTGATTATATGGAGTGAAATTTCTGTAATTCCTTTTTTGCGACTTGACATTACGACTTTGTAGCTGCCAGAAGTCTATAGAAGTAAGTAATATGTAGAAACAATTACACAAAACTATTACGTTTGAAACGTTTTACTTCCAAATGGGTTGTAGACACTTTTTATTTTCCGCTGTTACATATTTAAATGCATGAAGTTCAAATACTGTATGAATACTATATATTTCAGGATAATTATAAAGTTATATTGAAGTAATACTATAGTATACCATCAACTAAGCAGATTGTTTTAAGGTTCAGATTTTAGCAAATTAATTTGCTTTCATTTTAATTGATTAGATAAAAGCCCTTATTTTTCTGAAATTATCAAAATTAAGAAAATGTTATAGTTATTAGTATTCAATATTTTTATAATTCCTTTTTGAGTTTTGCTAAAAAATTCCAGAAAGTAATTAAAAACGAACGTGAGAAATTTTAAAATCAGTTTATTACATTTATTTATAACAAGTTTTCAAAATAGATTTCTCTATTTTGATGCTATTTTATGAGAGATAAATGAAATTATCTGTAATATTTTTACACATTTTAAACTTTTTATATTTTTAAACATTTTATCTTTAATTAATTACGTATTTAGAAAAGATTAAAATAATTTTTGATGATTAGTTCAATTAATAGCGAGTGTTTTTGATTGAAGCATCAAATGACTTAGTAGTACCATATGAGGAAAAAATGCAAACAATTTTTGAAAAGTAATGTAGAAAATTTCATTAAATTTTACCTTTTATTGAGAAAGAAGAAATAAAAATTCTTAAAGTCAGTTTTAAAATTTGATACTAAAATATATAAATTTAATTTGAATTACATGATATAAGGTATTTATAAAAGCAGCATACATACCGTGCTTTTAATTATTTTGAACCCATTAAAAAACCATGATTAACTTGGTTACATTTTACTTAGCGGAATTCTAAATCTTTTAGAGATTTTACAATTTTGTACGATTAAGTTCAAGTACTTATATTAATATTATACTGAATATCGCGTATATATTTCGTTTTAATTGAAAGGAATAGCCTTATATAGAAATTACATATATGTTAACTCAAATGTATTTAAATGATTTAAATGTATTTTAATGAAATTTCACAACACATAAAAATTTAAATATTAAAAGATATTTTACCTCTTATTGTAACGGAAGTAAGTATAAACTAATTATATCACCTATTTATATTGCCAATATAATGTCTTGCAATTCATAAAAATAGTTTAAAATTTCTATGAAAAAATGTTCTAGAAACAATCCCTAACAAATTATTTTTGATTTTCCTATTAAATATTCCACATATTTAGTATTTTGTTATTATATTCTAACATTTTTACATACAGTTAATCTTTCAGAATATTTCTATCTATAATAATGGTTTTTTCATCAGCAAAAATCCACAATAAAAGTAAATAAAAGAACATTCAAATAGGATTAGATGAAATTAGAATATATTTAAAAATTATATTTTTATTCTAATGATAGTAAATGAATATTTTACTCCCGATAATTTACATAAGAATAATATACATATTTATTAAAATTTTAAAAAAATACGCAGAGTTTTCTCTTTTCGTATACAATTTTCGTGCATTTAATTTCATTTACTCTCACTTAAAATGTCTCTAAACTTCTTCATTTGGGATTCCTGCCACTATTTTTAGTGTAGCTGATAGACATTACTATTTTAAATGCATCATAATTTATCAAAAGCTGAGACGGTCGTTTCAAAACTATTGGTTGAAACTTCAGAAAACTCTTTTTCATATTTAGATTTCATGACTTTTCAAGATATTTCAAGACTTTAATTTGTTTAAAATAAAACACACACACACAGAGAAACTACGGCTAAGAATAAATAATTTTTCTACAAATAATTCAGTAAATAAAGCTCAATATATATATATATATATATATATATATATATATATATATATATATATATATATATGTATATATGTGGAGAGAGGTGTCGCAGAAAATGATAATATTTGAATATCCATATTTATCCACTGCGTGAATTTGATAAATTTTAATCTTATTTCTAAATGTTTATTTGTCAGTTTTCTTACTAAAGCATTTTTCGAGTTCTTGCAAATTTATCATACATTTATTTTATTTTTAATAAAGCAAGGATATTTATTTAAGCAAAAATTTTACTTACAATAATAGATTGGAATAATTTTCTGAATGTATTTTACAAATCAATAATAATTCTTAATTTTATAAAATATTTATATTAACAAAAATTTTCTAAAACTTTAAATTTTAGAAAATTTAAATGAAATTTTAATTTGTATGTTACAAACTTCCTGAAAAAAAAATACAGGATGACATTTATTAATAGTTAAAAATAAGGTTTTCAATATTTATTTTGTAAAATATGAATAATAATTTGTAATTAATGACAACATTCTTTTATTTTTTAAATATGAAAAATCATTTTCTTTAATGTCTAAATTATTACTTTGTCCTGCTAACGGTGTTACGACATCCAAATTCGGTAGCAATATTTCTAACGAGTTTTGTGAAATTCTTTTGTCAACTCAATTGTCTCAAAGGAATTAATGAATCAGATTTGATTTGAGAGTGATCTGAGTCGAGGGTTTAATTATAAATAAATTAATTCCGATGGGAGGCAATCGTAATCATTATGAAGTGAATGAAAGGATTCGAATCATTTGCGCTTAATCTTTAAATGATATTCCCATGTGCATAAATTATCCACACTCGCATCTCACCAGGTTTTGAGTTTAAGTTAAGCTAACACTACTAGAAATCAACACATGTAAGACACAATTGATCCAAAATGAAGTACAATTTATTTAATTATAATATAATGCTATATCTAATCTAATTCGTCATCATTATATCATTAAAAACATCAATAAAAGACAGAGAATATAATTCAGTTTTATTATATAAATAAAAACAATATAAAAATTATCCATAATTTTGGTTTCTTCGATTTAACAAAATGAAGTAAACTTTCAGAGTAAAATTTAGATTCTTAGTTACTTTTATTGTACTTACAATATGAATTATAAACCATTGTTAATTTAAAATTCATATACATAATTTATATCATTCCTGTGTGAATAATATATATGGTTTTATAATCCATTGTACATTATATAATGTCTCTGGAAACTGATATACTGAAAGAAACCTGTACATGTTTCTAACCCGATCAATTACATTTCTTATGTCATCGTTTTATAGTACAGTATGTTGGATGCTTTTACAGAATTTCCCCCTTTTAGTTCTTCCTAAGAACGATTAAGGATATATACTTTATTTCTTATGATTTCGTAAAAAAATATATAAGCCCTGAAATGAAAGCAACTGAATAATTTACATGCAAATAAATAATGTGGAAAAATTAAAGCATTGGTACTTTACATAGCATGTTAAGTCTCACAGTTTTTAAATCACAAGCAATGTTTTGTCTTGGTCATGAGATTAAATTGAGATTCAGAATTGACTTTATTTTTTCCATGACTCCCATCAATGATGAATCACATGAGAGTTCAGTTATCTTCAATAAACTCATTAAAAGAATTACTGTGTTCAACGGTTATATACTATTTATAGTAATGTATTATTTATGTCCACGTGACATAAACTTTAAATACGTAAATTATTTTTAATTTTTAGGATTAAATAGAAATTATGGAAAAATAGTTTCGGTGCATGCATATATCAAAATTATTCCTCCATTTTTGAAATCTCGATTATTACAATTTTAATCAGATTTAAAATTTACCCTTATATATGCGAATATAGACAGAAAATCAATTTAAAATGATTGAACATGTTAATGTAAAAACAATTAAAATCCTTTTAAAATATCTCATATCAGACATTTATAAGATATCCACTCTTAAATAATGCAAACATGATGAAATGATTTTAAAACATTTTATAAAAATGATTTATTTAACTGATCTTAACTGAAATTGGGTTTTTGGACTTATCAAACTGTACTTCATGTATTTTTGCTAAATTTTTAGAATATTATATATAGCTTTTTATATTTAAAAAAAAAATTTTTTTTTTAAACAGACAGCTAACTTTATATTTATTTCCGGAATAATTAAATTATATCATGCCTTTAAATGGATTGAAATTTAGTAGCAAAATTTAAATCACCAACTCCTTTATAATTTCAATCGAAATAACGTATGTTAATAGTTACACGATACAGTCCAAAAAAGCAAAAATATTTGGAATGTAAAAATACTATATACCTAATTGTAATACGATCAACAATATGACAAGATCCTTGACATTAACAGATTTTTTTCATTAATTATTAATTAGAATGCACTGTTGCCAAGATTCTATTTCCAATTTTTGTATCTTATCTAAGACCCCAAAATTATATGTGTTTTAGGAATTCAGAATTAGAAAATAAGCCAAAGACACTAAGAATTTTCCTCTCTATAGAGGTATCATTTCACATGGAGAACATTGAACCCAAGATTCACTATACATGGTCCTATTACCAATCACGAACATGAAGGATATTGACTTGCATATGGATTTGAAATCACTATATTTTTCCAATGAAAATGAATGTTCTAACCAACGTGTCCAATGCGCAACTTCACTATGTAAAAAATATGTACTAAATACACTACTTCCAAAAGTTAATCAAGGAGAGGAAAATACTTATTTCCGGAAGCCAATTATAATTGAAGAGGATAAAAATCACTGCACAGGTAGATGGAAGTATACAAATATGTTAGTAAAACGCCAATCGTGATTTCATGTCAACAAATATGCAAAAAGATCAGGCTAATACCATATCAGCTTTATAAAGGGTTACAGAAGTTGATTGTAAGTGCTGATAGAAGGTTTTTAAAACATTCTTGCAATTTGTTTTAAACACATATGTGTTTTTATCACTTCCAGAAGACGAAAGGAATATTCTGATCTCTTGGCATGATGTTGGTCGTATTGAAGCAGGAAAGTCGATCTCAGATGTTGCTCTTTTCTTCGGCGTTCATCATTCTATAATTTCACGTTGATGGAAACAATTCCAGACCACACAAACAATTGTCTGAGTGCGCGTCGCCGGACGTCCAAGGGTTACAAACCGAAGATAGAAATGATGCGTATTTGGTCAAGTGGAATCACAGAGTGACCTCCACACGTGTGACATTTATTGTTACCGCGTCCATTTGTGAGGGGATATCTGCAGCTACTGTACGCCGAAAATTACATTTGAGTGGACTATACTCCCGGGTACCAAGAGTTTGTCCAATCAAGAGGAACACGATTAAAGTGGTGACGGAAACATATTAATTGGACTGTGTCTGACTGGGGTAAAGTCATGTTTACAGATGCATCAAGATTTTCTCTGGAGACAGATGGCAAACGTATAAGGATATGGAGTTAACAAAGAACACGTAATCAGCTCAAAAACATCATCGAACATCACACATTCCGAAGCGGAAGCATTATGGTGCGGGCAGAGATTTTCTTAGGATACCACACCAACCTGCACATCTTTAAACAGGATTCTGAGACGGCTTTCCGGTATCGAGATGAAGTCCTGGAACCCATTGTGAGATTATACGCTGCAGCAGTTGGGCCTACTTTTGACTTGTATAGATTTTGTTCATCAAACTTGTAAAGATTTTGTTCATCAAACTTGTATAGATTTTGTCGGAGCACTCTTGTTTAAAGTTATGTAATGACTGCAATCATCTCTAATGAATAAATGTTAGAGAGTAAATTTGATATTTTATGAATTTCGAATTATTTTACTTAGGATTTTTTGTTTTTGTAAGTTATCCATTTTTCCATACATTGATATCCATGACAGCTTTCGTGATATGTGTATAGTGAAGGAAACTTGTTGCTTAATTCTGCGGTGGTTATAAGTTACCCATTTTCAATACATTGATAGTCATGAAAGCTTTCTTGATATGTATTTACTGAAGGAATCCTGTACATGATTCTTACTCGATCAATTAGAAATGTTTATGCAATCTTTGATAATATCGTATGTAGTTTATTTTTAAATAATTCTTTTAACTTCTTCCTAAAAACCATTAAAGATAAATAATATATTTCCTCGGAGATTGATAAAATTATACAAACCATGAAATGAAAGGAATTGAATAACTTACGTATAAATAATGTGGAAATATTAAACCATTTGTACTTTCCATAATTTATTAAGTCTCACCATTTTTAAATGACAAGCAATGTTTGTTCTTGGGCATGAGATTAAATTGAGATTTAAAATGACATTATTTTTTTCTCGTGTCTGTCTTAAAACTATTATTTAATCTAAATAAAATAATGTCTTTTAAAATGACATTATTTTATTTAGATAAACTCTCTACTCTCTCTCTCTCTCTCTAATAGTTTTAAAAAATATTTTCAGTGCTTCCATGTATCGTAATTAATCCTCCATTTTGAAATCTAGATTATTACAATCTTCATCAGCTTTAAAATTTACTTATATATTTGAGAATATAGATAGAAAAAATTGTTTTATAATATTTAAAGATTCTACTGAAAATTTTAACTTAAAATATAAACACTTTGAAACAACTATTACAATCACTTTAAAATTTTGTCTATTATACATTGATAATACATTCATTTAAATAATACAAACATAATGAATTGATTTTAAAACGTTTTATGAAAGACGATTTATTTAATTGATGTCAATTAAAAATTGTTTTGGCTGCATAGCAAGCTGTGTTTTAGCCAGAAAACACACAAGCAGAATACACTAAGAATTTCCTCTCTCAGGAGTATCCTTTCGCGGGAAGAACATTGCGACCAAGGTATATTTTACGTGGTCCTGTTACCAATCACGAGCAGGAAAGAATAATTTTTACCCTGATTTGAACTCATTACATTCAGCTAACGAGAATGAATGATCCTACTAACATGACCACTTTGACCTCACTAATGTTAAAAAAAGATACCAACTATCTTCAAGATTGAAACTTTTTAATGTTTAAAGAATTTAAGTTCCTTTTCCAAGCTATTTTTTCATATAGCTAAACATAAATATCTCTATTTCACACGAAACCTATTTTTTCTCCAACCACTTCTCAAACACAATTAGATTTAAATAAAATAACAATTCAAAATTTTCTTGGAGAGGTTTTAAAATCTTGTGATTACTTTGGAACGCTATTCTTGAAAATGCTATAATGCGTCACAAATGTTTAATCTATAAATATTTGTAGGTAGTATCTTCCATGTTATGAAGTTAGAATCGTTTGTTTTTGAAAAATTTCCATTTTTCTAGCATTAATATCTAATAAAGCTTTCTTTGATACGTGTATATTGTATCTTACCTATGCAAGATTCAGACTTGATTAATTTGAGATGTTTCTAGCATCCTTTGATACTATTATAAGTAGTTTTTTAACAGAATTTCTTTAACTCCTCATTTAACGCCATTATAAATACCGAATTTTTTCCTGTGCTATGAAAAAAGCTTAACGCCCATTGAAGTCAAAACAGCTAAAATATATACATAATATAAATAATCTTGTTGAATTATCCAATTTGCACTATGCCACAGAAGTTTTGTCTAAGAAATTGATAAGCAATTTCTAATCTTGATTCTGTGATTAAATTGAAACATTAAATGGCATTGTTTTCTCCAGGCCTTGCACAATTGATGAAACTTACGGAAATCCCTTTATCTAACATAAACGGACTGTCACATAATAATATTGTCTTCTTAGAGAATGGAAGATCATTCGAATCCGTTTGTTTAGGGAATCGGACTTCGGGAACTGGAAAGCTTCGAACAGAACACCAAACTTTTTTAATATGAGCCACTGTATATTGGTCCCAAATGAAACACTTTATTTCAATTTTCCACTTTGTTCTGATCAGCACCTTCTTCTGCTTTATTCTGATCAGCTTTCGCTATCAGTACAGTAATTTCCTATGCTGATCTTTAGCTGTTTTTTCCATAGTAATCTGATAATTCCTACATAAACTGAATATTTTATGGGGAAAGAATATTAAAGGATTTTATATGATCTTTTTTAATATTCGGAAATACTTCAATATACAAATAAGCATATTGTTCTTTTAAGTAAAAAGTTGACTAAGATTTCAGGAAAGGAAAAAGGATATTTCAATCTTTTAATCATATGGAAATTTAATTTTTTTAAATAGTTTAATGGATAGTATTAGAACATTAAATATAAAATCCATGCTTATACTATTAGAAATTTTTGAAATGCTCCAATAAATATTTCTAGACTTGTTTTCTATAATTTTGTAACATTAAATATCTTTTTAAAATAATCTAATTTAAAATAACTTTAATATTCTTTCCCCATAAAATATTCAGTTTTTATAAAATTTTTATTAGATTATGAATCAAAATGTTTCTTTACAAACTCATTTCTAAGGACTTCGTCTATATTTTTGTTGATAACATGAAGAAACATTGTTATTCATTTAACTTATGACTAAATGACATTATGATAGTTTAGTCTGTTACACAATTGTCATTTTTTGCGCATGTGTTTAAGTTAGTAGAATTTTGATTTTTTAGATAACTCCTCCATCTGGTGAATAACTTTATTTTGATCATTTTTTATTGTAAAATAATACTTTTTATCTAAAATAAGGAAAATTTGTTGAAAAGAAATTACTGCCATGAGTAAGAGCACTTTACCAAGAGCTTCAGTTAATAAGTTTAATTTAAATCTCTATTAATTAGATTTAGTTACATTTTTACTTGGTTAATTTTTAATAGGTAATTTCAAGGTTATCTTTAAAATATCGAATATTTTTGGATATAAGTAGAAACTTTTTTTCCTTTTCAACATTTTGAATGTTATTCAGATTCTTTTTATACTCTCAGATGTTCTTTGTCATTGATTTCTTTAAACATTTTATTGTAATTTCTTAACTTTAAAAAGGCTCATTAATGAATTAAAAATACTAATTACTATATGTTTTAGATTTACTGTAGTTTAATAATTAAAATATATAATGAAATATGTGTAGAAAATAAGGAAATACTGGTCTATTCCAAACATCACTTAATTAAATATCAACACACTTAATTTTTTAGTATCGATTTTAGTATACTTACATTATTTTTAAATCTATAATTAGAGGGCATAGCATTTTAATGTTTTTAAATGGGTTTTATAAGTGCAGGTGTAATATGTGTGTAGAATATATTATTCCATCTATTGTAATGAATTTACTTTATAATTTTTTCACGATATTCCAATTAATATTAATTTATATAAATATAATGTAAACCTGATAAAAATTATTCGAAAATTAGATATTTGGTTTGAGTAGAACTATTTCTGATCATACATTTTGATTGTATATTTTAAATAATTCAATGAAAATAATTGATGTTTGTGCTTTTATTCTACTGGCAGAAAATCCCATTCAAATATATAAAAGCAGTGTTAAGGAACAATGAATATGTATGTTTAAAAAATTTTTACGCATAGTAGTTTAAGTTCTTTTTAATTTTATTTATGAATTTACAATATTTAGTGTGTTGATATTTAGCACATTTCTACTATTAAATATTAAATGTTATTGGTTTAAATCGAATTGAAGTTTATCCATTAAAATCTGAGCATTTCAAATATTGCAAATATTCATTTAGTTATAACATCAAGTATTAAATTAAATCAAAATTTCAAATGTATGAAAAATTTCGGTTACTGGGAAGAGTTCGGAAAAGTATTTTATTAGTGATTGAAATTTGTACAAGATGTATATATATATATATATATATATATATATATATATATATATATATATATATATATATATATATATATATATATATATATATATATATATATATATATATATATATATATATATATATATATATATATATATATATATATATATATATATATATATATATATATATATATATATATATATATAGGGAGAGTGTGAAAAACGTATAAAAGAAAAGTAATAAGATATGAAATTAAAGATATTTCTACAAGGGTTACGATATACTAAAGTTATTGTGAGAATTTTAAATGGATTTCACACCTACAGACATCGAATATTGATATTTATTTAATTGCATTTAAAGTTGTAAAAATGTTTCATAGACAGAAATTAAATTAACATTTTTATTTAGTAAAACCATATTAATTTATAAAATGAATAATTATGTTTGCCTGAACTGCATTTATATTTTTGAAATTGCAACAATATTAAAATCCAAAAATTTGGTAATTTCAGAATTCCTAAATTAGCTAACAGTTTCTCTAACCAAAATGTTTTGCTAGCACTTGCAGAAAAGATATTGGTCGCTTATTAAAATATTAAAACAAAATATTGCGTGCAAAAATTAGTAAACATTTTGTTCTTAATCGATAAAACATGTTGTAAGTGTGGCTACGAGTATATTTATTGAAGTTTGTGTTGCACATGCTCATAGGAAACGCAAACTTCAATAAAGAAGTTGCTTTAAGAAAATTATATATAGCAAGTATGTTTTTGCTCCAACGCTGTAATTATCGATTTTTCGCATCATATTTGATTCTTAAATGCTAATATAAATATTAATATTCACAACATGTTGAAAATATCAGTAAATACCATCAAAATAAAATAATCAAATTATTGTTAATTAAGAATATTAAAAAAATTCAGAAAAGTGCAAAAAGAGAAAAAGTGCTAAAATTTATTCGAAATTTTAATTGGAAAGTAAGCATGCAAATGTTAGTTTCGAATACACAAATTGATAATAAAAATAGAATAAATATATAAATTCAATAAGCTATAAGCTATGGAGCAAACCCAATTTTTCTTTCAATTTTCTAAAACAATCATAAGATCCATCATCCCATCTAAAGTTTAATATTCAAAAACTTCTGAAATAAATGATGTATTTGTGAAAATATATTAATTAATGTTTTGCAAGCATAAAAATATTGCTAGAATATACAAAAAGTAAATTGCATTGCTCATTATCAAGCACTCAAATGATAACATATAAAAAACACTTTATACTACCATATTGTAGTAATCAAGGAAGAAGTAACAAATTTGAAATTGTATATTATTTTTGCGTTCCTCACGAATTATACAAATCTATCTCTTCCCTGCTTCAATGTGTTAAACTATAAAGAAATGGCACAAAAAACTAACACCTAAGATTTTTATGATAAAATTGAAAGCATAAATGAAGTAATGAAAATCTGCTTCAAAGCGTTGTCCTTTAATTTTATGGCAATGATTGCTTTCTATACTTTCGTAAGCCGTATGTTGTCAAATATGAAGTCACACTCGCAAAAAAGCAATACATTTCCTACATAAAATTTTATATATAGTTAATAGTTCAAAATATTATTTTATTCCTTATACAAAATTTCAGTTAATATATGATAATATTAACTGAAAGGATTTAAAAACATGCAAAAACTAATGCGATCTAAGAGAATTATATTAATACCTAAAACGACAGTCACAATCTGATGTTTTGTTTCCTGTAAAATTCCATATTATATATTACCTAAAGAAGTTGTGACCTGATATGAAATATAATTTTCATCATAATTCCTGAATCTTGTGTTCTTTTAAGAAAATATAAAATGTTTTACAGGTTACAGGACTCATGGTAATATTTACGTTATATTCTATATTTTACACCTGTTTGTATATTATAGAATATAATGTAACATTCTACATTATTCTATATTATGCAATCTACATTATACATTTCTTCTCCATTGTAAACATTTAATATTAACCTTTCTACAAGAATAAAAAACAATATTCTTGCAAAATCCAAATGAATTTTTAAATTTTGCGAATTGATGAATTCCATAATTATGATAAATAAAATCTAAATTATGCAATTCCGAATGTAATTAACTTCAATTCAGTAAATTTTATTTACGAAAGCCATGCAACTGAAAATACTTATTTCTTATTCATTGATCACTTTCATCATTCAGTTTTCAATAAGTTATCAAAATGATTCAAAGATTTCATACATGCAGCAGATATTGCATGATAAAAAAGTATTCATATAGTGTTAAAAGAAAATTATTTTAAAACTTCATTATAAGCACTAAAATGTATAATTCATTATTATTAATGACCCGCTCATGCAATGAAGACAGTAAGCTATCATATGTATATATTGCAAATTATGGAAAATTAAATTATTTGTTAATAATATATTGAAAGCCAACCATATGAGATAAATGATTATTTTGTTCAAAAAATTTAGAAACAAGGTAATTTTTGTAATCATGTTTAAAAATGTTTTTATTTATGATACGCTATTATTTCCTCAACAGATGTGCGGTTTTTCAATAGTGCGGTTTCGACTTCAGTAGATGACGCTCTGAGATGTGATTATGTTCATTCCATTCACATTTTGTACACAGAAAACCATGGTTAATTGTAATAGAGACATCCATGAATTATAATATGAACGCATTGAAAAGTACGCTTTTTATTAATGATTCCCTAGTTTGGATATTTTCCCAAAATTTGTCTCTCCTTAATTGATTCCATGATTGTATTTTGTTTCACTTATGTATAGGGAAATCTCATGAATCAAAAAATTCCTTCAGTACTTACTGACAGCGCAGAATTTACACTCAATTCTTACAATTTCCCCATTTTCTCAGAGTGATTTTATTCTTATAATTTGAAGTTAATCATCCTTAATTCTTTGTATTTAGCAGATTATGTACAGTAAACACAGTACTGACGAATCTCATCTGTAATCATGGCTGTTCAAATTGATGATATGAGTGTTGACCATTAAGTCTTCAGCTCTAGAACCAATCAGTTTTGTAGTACAATCATTATACACAATAATGATGGTCTGATGAAAAGCATTTATATAGCAACAAAAATACCTTTTGCTTAGGATATATTACCGTTTTAAAATAATAAAGCACGAATTATATCGTTCATAAATCCATATCCATGATAATAAGAATGTATGTTAGCGCATGTATACTTCAAATTAAAAGAAAATCATTAACGTTCGCATGTGGATAAAAAGGTGAGAAAAGTTAATAATTTGTGGTAAGCATTTATTTCTTAACACTAAAAATTATTTTACCATTATAATACCCATAAATAATTTTTTTAAATATTTGATTTTCATTTAAAATAACTAATTTCTGCCTGCAAAATAGCTTTATTTATAAGGATTAGGAGAAGATATAAATTATTTACTTTGTATTTTTAGGTGCTTTAAAAATTATCAACATAATTAAATTAATTGCATTTGAGATATATCCCATAAAAGTAATTTATAGACAATATAATTGAAGTGTACAAGAAATGTATAAAAATTAATATCTTTCTATCATATGTAAATATTTCTTTTTAATTTTCTAAATTACTCAACATACTAATTTGTCAGAAATTGATAAAACTGAGAATACATACTTTATATTTTAAAAAGGAATATGTACAGAAAATGTAAGTGTACAAATTTTTTCACCTTAATAATACAAAAGAATCCTTCTGTTATTGTACTGTATCCTTGTCTGCACTCTCTGTTTTCGATAATCTATAGAAATTCTCGTAAAAAATGACACGCTATACTTACAAATATGTCAAAAATTCCCTCAAAAGAGGTGAATATTAAGGAGTGAATCATATTTCAAGTGCCAACCCACTTATAAGATCTTTAAAAGTGATTCAAGACTGTTCATTTCAATCTGAATACTTTGACGACGAAAATGTTACGTAAAACTTAAATTACTGTTTTAAGAATAAAAATAGCGTGATTAATCCAATTTTAAATGTCTATTGAGTTAAAGCTTTTTATTAAATGTTTATATTAGAAGTAAGTATTTTATAGGGAAACCCTGTATTAAAATTTTAGCAATAGTATTAACATAATATTGTTTACCACTTTATAAAATATTTTCTTATAGCTATTAAATTAGAAATAAACGCGTCTGCTGTGCCATATGCGTTCAAGCATTCCTTTTAAAGTGCACATCTGAAATTTTTGCCAATGAGTGCAGTACTTAATACATGATTTCCAAATATCACATTCCTATTATTTATTTAAATATTTTATGAAACATTCTTTGCAACGCAAGTATTTAATGCCTATGTGACTTGAAACGGTGTTTTTAATTGAAATCCTTCTGAAGGTGTGTCATTAGCTAGGATATTTATGTATCATAAAATGGAAGGAGAGGCAAGAAAGCTCTTATATGTCGTTATGAATATGACATTCTAATAAAATAAAAAGTTTTTATAAACTAAATCTCTCTTTAAAAGGACAATCTTATTTTAACATAACGTTGTATAAAAAGAAATGTATAAAAATGCGATTTTGTATGTAAAAACTATTAGTAGCAAGAAAGTAATAAAGAATTAAACTGTGTCATCTGTTAAATGAATATCTGGAGCAAAAACACTACAGAGAGAATTTTCCAGTATGTATACTGAATTTCTGCATACAATGGCGTTAAAAAATCTATATAATTTTAATTGGTTTTATTTTTTAATGTAATAAATGTTACGAGAATGATGTACACATTTTACAACTGCAACATAATGCTTAAACGAAGTCATGATATCCAACTGAAAAACACTCTTTTTAGACACAGATGTATAACATCAATGTGTCCCATATGTGACCCACAAATAACTTCTTACTAGTTATTCTCTGAGGCAGAATTTATGCTCATGATAGCACAGTGAAGACGAATTCGGATTACCACTGACTAATTTAGACACTCTTCAGTGATCTGTCTAATTTAGACACTCTTCAGTGATTTGTCTAATTTAGACATTTCTTCTAAAGACTATAACAGCTGGTCACTTTTTCAGCATTGTGTGTGAATGTGCCATATGACAATATGTGAAGTAAAAATGCATGAGCTCAATCAAGTATAATTTCAGTAGGTTACTGAGTATGAGTACATTACGCAAAAGGTCTTTATTTTAACATTGTGAAGTGTGATTATTATAGTCTAACACCGATCTCAGTGAAAGAGTTGATCAGACCGAATGCAAAAAGCATTTACTGTTATTCCCAATTTGCATAGTTAAATGTCGAGACAACCATGCAAGCTTGGACATTAATTTTTACAAAAATATAATACATACAAAATCAAAAGTTTTTTGTATGATTCTGATAAAATTTATTTCAGTAAAGTTTCATTTCATTTTAATTCTGGTTGTGTGTTCTTTTCACCTTATATACGACGCAAGGCTTTGATGGCATTTTATGAAAAACTGTGTTTAATTCATATGGGAAATATTTTTCTACTAAGAGGTAAATATTTTCTGTTTTATTTGAACCATTCACAAGCAAATTAATTTATCTTATTAAAGATATTTTTAATAAATCAAGAATTATAAAAGATTGTTACTTAATAAACAAAATCATGCATATAAATGACATTTTTCTATTGATGATAATTATAAACAATACTGTTAGTGAAACATTACTTCATTAGCTATTTTTTTAATTCTTTAAAAATTAGAAAGAGCAAATAAAATATCTATATGTAATTTTGAAACTACAGACTTATAATTCTGTTAAGAGCACATTGGAATTTTTTTTAAAGATTTTATCGTTTATATTTTAAAATAATCTCTATTTTTCTACTATGAGAAGCGATGATGTTCCAGATTTTTGCGTAATTTTTTTGATGAATATTGGATGGAACCATTGAATATCATAATTAATTTTTAATCAGCTTGAAATCATTAGTCAAAAGTGTTAATTTTTTTACGAAAAGAAATGTTCATTATATCATTTTACAATTTATTGAAATTTTTTGTTTTTATAATTGAGAATTGAGACTTAGCATCACTTTTAGAATGCAATATTTTCTAGGCACTTCAATGCATTTATTTTCCCCCATTCTTCTCAAATATTTAAATATTGGGAAAGAACATAATTTATGTAGTGTATTTTTATTGAAAGCAATAGCTAATGAATGTTGGATGTTAAAATTTTTTTCGTTATATTAAATTCGTTATATTATATTAATTAATTTTTTTCGTTATTTTGAAATAATTATAAATATACTCGTTATATTTATAATTATTTCAAAAAATTCTCTCAGAAAAAGTGAAAATTAAATAGTGAATCCTATTTAAGACGAAAACCCACTTATAAGCACTTAAAACGTAGATTCAAGATTCTGTTCATTTCAATCTGTATACTTTAACAATGAGAATGTTGCATAAAACTTAAATTTAAATTATACTGTTTTAAGTATAAAAAAATACAGCAATTAATCCATCTTTAAATTTTTATTAAATAACCGCATTTTATGAAATATTTGCTTCTATTATAAAAAAGTAATTAAGAGAAGATCCTTGTGTTGAAATAATAACAATGGTATTAACATATTATTGTCTACCACTCTATAAAATATTTTCTTATAGCTATAAAATTAGAAAAAAACGCTTGCGGTTATAATCAGTTGTTCCATCATTTTTATGAAAGGGCTTGTCTAATATGTTTGGATGAGTGCAGTGCTTAATATATAATATGTGTCTCAGTTCTTTTATTTGTTGGAATTTTTTATGAATCCTTCAAGTAAAGGGAAATATTTAAAGCGCATGAAAACATGTTGACAAGACTTCTTTTTATTTGTTGAAAATTTTTATAAAACTTCGTATTGAGATAGGGTATTAATATATCTTCAAATAGAGTAAAAAATGCTAGAAAGCTTGTATTTTTATACGAATATCACATTCTATTAGAATGAAAATTTTTTATACATTATAATCTTTATAGAATATAATCATATTTAAACATAACATTCTGTTAAATTTTGTTTTGATAAAAATGCGATTTCGTATGTAAAAACTACTCGTAACAAGAAAGTAACAAAAAAATAAATTCTTTCATCCATTGAAGGAAAATCTTCAGCAAAAACATATTACAGATATCATTTTCCAGTATGAGTACAGAATTTCGGAATATTGATTTTAGTATCTCTATAATTTTAATTGGATTATTTTTTATTGTAATGAAGATTATGGGAAAGATATGTAAATTTTCAACTGCAACACATAATGATTAAACGAAGTTACAATATCCAACTGAACAACAATATTCAGACACAGATATAGAACATGTTGTCAACAAAGTGTCTCATTCGTGACCCTTAAAAAACGTCCTTCAATTTAATCTTTGATGCGGAATTTATGCTCATTACAGCTCACATGATTAATTTAGACACTCTTCATTGATGAATATTATTTACAGATTTCGTCTAAGACTCTCACAGCTTGTTGCTTCTTCAGTATTAGATTTGAATATGTAATAAAACAACGTGTGAAGTAAAAAATGCATGACATCAATATAATTTCAGTAGGTTACTGAGTGTAAGTAGTTTACACTAAAATGTCTTTAACATTTGTTCATTGTGAATTGTGATAATTTTGGTCTGACACCTATCTCCGTCCAGGAGTTGATAAGATCGAATGCAAATATCATTTACTGTTTATCCCAGTTTGTATAGTTTATGTGGACACGACCATGCAAATTTTGATGCATTAATCTTTTTCATTACAGTAGACTTATGACTTCAAAAGTTTCTGATGATCTTGTTATAATTTCCTTTAATAAAAAAATAATTCATTTTCTTAATTCTCGTGGGTTGTCCTTTTAGCCATATTTAAAACGCATGTCTTTGATGCTTTTTTATCAAACACTGTGCTTAATTCATATGGGAAATATTTTTCTTGTAAGTGATTGTTTGGTTGGTTTGTTTGTCGCTCAACGGTCAGTTTTTGCTCACGAGGGCTAATTAGACCGGGACCTACAGTTTAAAGTGGATTCCGAACCACTACAAACATCCATGCCCAAGGTGTGATTCGAACCCACGAACTGTTGAACCGAAGACAAGAGCGCTAACCATTCGGCTGCCAGCTCGGCTTTCTTGTAAGTGATAAATATTTTCTGTTTCACAAGAATCAGTTGCAAGCAAATTATTTTTTATTATAAAAGATTTTTATTCATTATGTTGAAAACTATAAATTATTTTTATTTAATAAATAAAATCATTACATATATAAATGATTTTTTTCTGTGTCTGTTGTTGATAATTTTAAATTAATTTGTTAGTGAATCATTTTAATTTATTAGCTGTTATTTTTAATTCTTAAATCTGAAATTAACAGGGCAAATAAAATATTTATTTATGATTTTGAAACTACAGACGTTTAATTCTCTTAAGAGCAATTTTTGAACTTTCTTTTAAAGATTTTATCTTTTAGATTTTAAAATAATCACTATATATTTTCTATAAGAAGTAAAAATAAATCAGATTTTTGTATAATTATTTGATGAATATTAGATGGAACCCTTGAATATAATAATTAAATTTTCTCAATAAACATGAAAATATTTGTCAATAGTATGTTGATTTTGTTACGAAAAATGAATGTTCATTAATATCATATTATAATATATTTTATTTTTAAATATGATTTTTATTTTTAAATTTGAGAATTAAGATATAGCATCACTTTTCGAATGTAATATTTCCTAGGAATTTGAATGTATCGATTTTTTTCCACATTCTTTTCAAATATTTAAACATAGGGCAAGAACTTAATTTATATCGTGTATTTTTATTAAAAACAATAGCCAATAAATGTTACATGTTAAAAAATTTTTCATCAAAACAAAGTGACTCAAACAAATTTTGAACACATTTGCAGTATTACACACTTTTACAATTTTGAACATGAACATTGGGAAACATGAGTACTTAATAATAAAATATGTTTAGTTCGTAATTAAATGCTAATTAAAGAGCATTATATATATGTGTGTGTGTATGTGTGTGTGGTTATATATTCATTGAATATAAAATGTTTTATTTTAGCTATTAACGACTTATTTCACATATACTATCTATATTTTGAACTAAAATATAAATATAATCAGGATTTATTTCAAAAATTTGTAAGTCATGGTAATTACCTCAACAAAAGCATAAATTTAAGTGTAAATGAAACACTATTGCCCTGAAACTATTTTAAAATACAAAAATTTACAAAATTGCGTGCTAAACTTCTAAAACTAATTTTTCCATCTGTTAAATAATTTTATTATGATACTTTTTATATTGTAAAATAATGCTTTTTATCTAATTTAAAGGTCAAAATTGTTTAAAAAAACTTAACTAGCATGAGCAAAAACAATTTACCAAGAGTTTCACTTATGGAGTTTTATTTTAATCTCTATTAATTAGATCTAGTTACACTTTTGTTTAGTTAACTTTTAATAGGAAATTTCAAAAATATCAATAAAATATCGAATATTTTTGGGTATAAGCCATTAGTAGATATTTTTTTCTTTTCAACATTTTGGATGTTATTCAGCTTCTTTTGAAACTCTGAGATATTCCTTGTCATTGAATTCTTTAAGCTTTTTATTGTATTTTCTTAGTTTCAAAAATGCTCATTTATGAGTTAAAGAATAATAATTACAAAGTATTTCAGATTTACTGTAATGTAATAATTAATATTTTTTATTTAATCAAAAAATATATTTTGCTTAAAAACTAAGTAATTATAGCCTATTCCAAACATCACGTATTTAAATATTTCAACACAATTATTTACTATTGATTTTAGTATGCTTACATTATATTTAAGTTTATATAATTAGAGGATATACCATTTTATATTTTATAAACTCATTCTATAAGTGTGGATGTAATATGTGAGTAGAATAAGTTATTCCATTATTTATTTTCGAATCATTGTAATGCTTTTACTTTATAAACTATTCGGAACATGCCAATTAATATTATATTACATAAATATATTTTAAACGTGATAAAAAGTACACGAAAATAAGATAGTTTGTTAGAGTAGTAGTATTTTTGCTGATATATTTTGATTATTAATTTTAAATAACTCAATGAAAAATATTGATGCTTGAACTTTTATTCTACTGCCTGAAATTCCCATTCAAATATACACAGCTGGACAATTTATAACGAAGGATCCCGAATGCATTGTAGCATAACATTAAGCTAGGCATGAGGCATAGAAGGATAAATTATACTTGCCACACTGTTCAGACATTAGAATAAAGAATACTTATTGTTCTGGAAAAAACAAAAGATGTGAAACATCTGAAAGAATAAAATATTCATTTGAAGCTGCATACGGAAAAATGGAACAATGATTCTAAAAGTCAACAGGCACCTTGAAGAAAGGTATCAGTACGGGATATGTCCACCGTGGAGTGTGATGCAACAATCCACACGTCGTATCATACTTTGCACAACATTATCCTGAAGCTGTTGAGGCAATTTATCCCATTCCTCTGTGAGTGAACGGATGAGTATGTTCTTGTTTGTCTGAGGATAGCTTCGACCAGCAACTTGCCTCTCCAAAGCATCCCAAACATTTTCAATGGGGCTTAGATCTGTAGAACGTGTTGGTCATACAAGGCGTTGAATACCCTCTCTTTGTAGACAATCCTGAACAGCGAGTGTTCGATGACGAGTTGCATTGCCGTCCATAAAAAATTATGACCGACAGCACCAAGGGAAAGACAAAGATGAGGAAGTAGAACTTCATTAATGAATCGTTGCCCCGTCTAAGTCCCATTCGCAAGAACATGTATAGGCGTGCAGCCATTAATCATGATGCCGGCCCAACCCATGACACTGCATGTCGAATATCGGTCCCTTTCCTGAATATTTTCTACAAGATAAGCAGTACCACTCTCGCACCGGATCATTTGGCGTCTACTATCCTGTGACAGACTGAAATTACTCTCATCTGAGAAGAGTACACATTCCCAGTCATGTTCTGTTCTATTGCGATTCTCACGACACCATTGCAAATGGGCATTACGTTTCTGCTTGGTCAATAGGACACACACACTGCGGGCAGATAGTCCTCCCATCAAACGTCTGACAACAGTTTTTCGGGAGATCTGCTTTCTTGAGGCAGAAAGAAACTGATTTGCCATCTGTTGAGCTGTGGTGCGCCTGTTCGTTTTTGCTGATAGGATGATATATCTGCCTTCTGCAAACGTCGTATTTCTAACGCGACCTCCCTCGTGCCGCCTACTTCACATTCCAATTGTTTTAAATGTCTACCACAGCCGTTGAACAATGCTGTGAGCGATGTCGTACTCCCTGGTAACATCTATTATTTTTCGCCCTTCTTCGATCTTTCCAATAATTCGGCCACGCAATAAATCATTTAAATGATGTCGGGAACACATACCAATAAATTCAAGTTCGTCTATTAAATCTTTGACTTTAAACAACAACTGTCCACACGCAACAGCACCTTTAAAGCTCTTATGAACACTATCACGTGATGAACAGACGTTGAAAAAAATATTTCCACATGCATACTTCTTCTTACTATATCGCGCACTTATTGTAATTATCCACATTTTGCTTCCTTTCATTTAGTGGTTGCTATGGATGATAGTCTTATCCGTCCTTAGCAATTGTCCAGCAGTGTATAAAGGCAGTGTTAGAGAACATAGAATATATATATTTAAAAATTTTTGAAGCAGAAAAATTTCAATACATTATATTAAAGTTTAAACATTAACAATATCTGGACATTTAAATTAATTATTTCTACAATAAAAAATTTCGATTATATATCAATTATATAAAATAATCCGATTATATAGAAGCAAAATGTTATTTCTTTATATATAATCGGGTCCCTATGGCATGTATGAAGGTGAGATGGGGGCCCACCTCCTCTGGTGCACCCCGGACTATGCATTGGCTGCTAAGATGTCTGTGCTTCTGGCTGGTTCCTTGGATATCAGGGAAAAATAGATTAATAGACTCTGATGCAGTTGTAACTGTCTACAATCTGCCATTGGAAAAAAATCCTTATACCTAATTGAAATTTATCCATATAAAATCGAACATTTCAAATAAAGCAAATATTCATGTTGTCATAAAATTAAGTATTAAATTAAATCAAAGTTTCAAATCTATGAAAAATTTAGGTCACTGGTTGAAGGTCGGAAAACTATTTTATTAATGATTGAAACTTTGTACAACACACGTATGCCTTGGCTGCTAAGATGTCTGTGCAACATACGTATTGAGAGTGAAAAACGTGTAGAAAAAAATTAATATGTTTTGAAATTAAAGATGTTGCAACAAGGGTTACCTAGATTAAAATGACTAAGCAATTTAAACGGATTACACATCAACAGATACCATAATATTGATATTTATTTAGTTGCATTTAAAACTGTTAAAATGTTTCTTTGACACAAATTAAATTAATAAAACAATTTCGTAAAACCACATTAGTTTTATGAGACGAATAATTGTGTTTTCCTGAACTGCATTTTTTTCTTTGAAATCGTTACAAAATTAAATTCCAAATATTTGGGAATGTCAACATTAATAAATTAACTAGTATTTCTTATAACCCAGAATGTTTTGCTACCACTCTCAAATAGTATATTGGTCGCTGAATAAAATAATAAAAACACAGATTGTGAGCGAAAATTAGTAAGCATTATATGTTTAACAGAAACAAAACATGTTGAAAGTATGCTTACTCGTTTCATAAATTTGCCACTTTTTTCCGCGCATGCTCGTACAGAACACTAACTTCAAGAAATATGCTGTTGTAAGAGAAAAGGAAATATAACAAGTGTGCTAAGGCTCCAGAGCAATAATTATGTATTGTTACATCATTTTTTATCCTAGAATACTATTATAATTATCGCAAGTCACAGGCTAATGAAAGTATCTCTCTCTCTCTCTCTCTCAGTAAATATTATAAAAATATAAGAATTTAAATATTAACTATTAAGAGAGAAAATTCAAAGATTCAGTACAAAAAGCGAAAAAGTGCTTAAAATTATTCTAAAACTTAACTGTAAAATAGCCATACAAATATTTCCTACGGATATTCAAATCGAATTTATTGAAAATAAAAATAGAGTAAATATACACTGCTGGATAATTGCTAAGGACGGATAAAAGAATCATCCATAGAAACCACGAAATGGAAGGAAATAAAATATGGAAAATTAGAATATGTGTGGGATATAGTAAGAAGAGTTATGCGTATGCAAATTTTTTTCCACGTCTGTTCATCACGTGACAGTGTTCATGAGACAATTAAAGGATTTGACGACTGTGGACAGTTGTTGTTTTATATCAAAGACTTACAGGAAAGATTTAATAGACGAACTTCAAATTTTTGGCGTGTCTTCTCGACATCACTTAGATGATTTTATGCTTGGCCGAATTATTGTTAAGATCAAAGAAGGACGACAAATAACAGATGTTACCAGGGAGTTCGACATCGCTCACAGCGTTGTTTAACGGCTGTGTAAATCATTTAAAACTACTTAAAAGTGTAGTAGGCGGTACTGGGGTGATCGTGTTAGAAGTACGGCGCATGCAGAAGATAGATATATCGTCCTATCAGAAAAAAGGGACTGGTGCAACACAGCTCAGCAGGTGGCAAATCAGTTTCTTTCTGCCTCAAGAAAGCAGATCTCCTGAAAAACTGTTGAAAGACATTTGAGGAGAGGAGGACTATACGCCCGCATACCTGTTGCGTGTGTCCCATTGACCAGACAGTATCGTACTGCCCGTTTGCAATGGTGTTGATAGCAACGCAATTGGACTAAACAGGACTGCGCATGCGCACTATTCTCAGATGAGAGTAGGTTTAGTCTGTCCTCAAGTTGTAGATGTTAACTGATCTGGCGTGAGAATGGTACTGCTTATCTTCCAGAAATTATCCAGGAAAGGTACCGATATCCGACATGTAGTGTCACGGTGTGACCGGCATCGTGATTAATTGCTGCACGCCCCTAAAGTGGTTGCGAATGGGACTATGAAGGGCCAAGGATACATTAATGAAGTTCTAATTCCTCACGTTCGTCTTTTCCGTGGTGTTTTCGGTGATAAATTTGTTATTATTGGTGACAACTCGTTATGTCATCGAACACTCGCTGTTCAGGATTAACTAGTGAGTCATGGTATTCAACGTCTTGTATGGCCATCACGTTCTCAAGATCTAAACCTCATTGAAAATGTCTGGGATACTTTGAGGAGGCAAGTTGCTAGTCGAAAGTATCCTCTGACAAACAAGAACATCCTCATCCGAGCACTCACAGAGGAATGGGATTAAATTGCCTCAACAGATGCTGGATAATATTATACAAAGTGTGATATGACGTGCGAAATGTTGCAATTCACACCACGGTGGACATATCCCTTACTGATTCCTTTCTTCAAGGTGCCTACTGAATTTTAGATGCATTGTTCCATTTTTCCGTATGCAGCATCAAATGAAGTTTTTTTTTTCTTTCAGATATTTCATAGCTTTTGTCCTTTCCAGAACAATAAATATTTTTATTCTAATGTCTGAATAGTGTTGCAACTATATTTTATCCTACTAGGCCTCATGTCTAGCTTAATGATATGCTACATTGCAATTTGTAATCCGTCCTAAGCAAGTGTCCAGAAATTTATTATATATAAGGAAATATGAAAAATACTAAATAACTTTTTTTATGTTTCATTCTCAACTGAAATATTTCTATTGCCTTTGTTATTTATTCAACATTCTTATTATTCTCACATAATATTATAGGCATAGGAAATTATATAATCTAAATTGCCCTATTCGAATGCAAAATTCTTCCATTCTTCTTTGATAACCTATTTTGTTTGTCTGGTTAATGTAATCTACAAAATTAGCGGAATCATTTACTTGATCTTTGTAAGCAACAAAACGATATCGAACCAACAGGGACAAAAATAAAAAAAGCAATGTTTTATTTCCTAAGTGTGTTTAGTAATAAAATTTTGGAAATTAATGCTCAATACTAAAATCACACAATCACGAATGAAAACTTTACATTATGATCGAAATAAATTTATTTCTTTAAAGAAAAAATAAATTTAATAATTTAAATACGATTTTAGCATTTATTAAGGAAAAGCTTCTTAACTACTGCATGTTTCGGAGATGAATCAATTAATATGAATCTTTAATAATGTGAAATATTAATGATATTTACTTAATATTATCTACCCCTTTACAAATAATTTTCGTTGGAATAATATGATTTGAAATTTTTATAAGTATTGTTTTTACCAGATTCCATCCTTTATTCTTGTTTGTTGCTCATCTCACCGTCTCTTGCTGAGTGCGTTTTTATAACTATTTTAGCACTGCATGAATTTAGCTTTGGATATATAACATTAGATACAAAATTTTTGGGGTTAAATTGTAATATTAGAGAGCAGTACTTCTGGGAAAACTACATAAGATAAGATTTTGTTGATGCAAATGTATGATGAAATATCCATTGTGAATGAATGTTCTTTTGATTTTTATTATTGCACTGAAACTTATTTATTTGTTCTTGAGATACTGGAAAATTCTTTGCAAAAATATAACACAATTAAAGTAAATTGAATTTTGAAGAAATGAAAGAATATGCGAAAAAAAGTGTATTTAAAAAGATAATTTTAGTATATATTATCTCGTATCAATTGTTGTTAAAAATACCAGTCTAATTTTAGTATCTTTTAAGTTACTTCGACCTAAACATAGATTTGTCAATATACTCATTTAGGCATACGTGTAAGCTATTAGCAAGGTTTTATTGTTTGATATATATGTCACTTAAAAATGTAACTGACATCACCTTCAGTAAATGACGATCTGAGAAGTGATTTTATTCATCACATTCACATTTTTTTGCATCGAAAACCATGGTTAATTATAATAAAGCCATCCATGAACAATAAGTTGAACGGATTGAATATGTACGCTATTTATTGAAGATTCCAGTTTGGACGTTTTTCCATAATTTGTCTCTCCTTAATTTATTCCATGATTGTATCAGGTTTCACTTATGTTTATATTATGAATTCAAAATGACCTTCTGTACATGACTGAAAGCACAGAATTTACACTCAATCCATACAATTTCCAGATTTGCTCACAGTGCCCTTGTTATTATAATTTGGAGTTAATCATCCTTAATTCGTTGTATTTAGCAGATTATATTAAACAAAAACTCTATTGACGAATTCCATCTGTAATCATGATCGATCTAATGAATTGTTAAAATGTAGATTCAAGATTCTGTTCATTTCAAATTGAAGATTTGAGCGTTGATAATTACGTTTTAAGCTCTAAAATCAATCAGTTTTTTAGTAATCAGAATACACATAATAATGATTGTATGAAGAAAAAGTATTGACTAGCGACCAAAATACCTTTTGCTTTGGATACATTATCAATTTTACATAAAAAAAGCAATTTATCGTTCAAAAATCCTTGTCCATGATAATAAGACTGTACCGTATATATACATTATTAATTTATCATAAGAGAATCATTAATAATCTTCATCAGTTAAAAAAAGTATCAAGAGTTTATAATTTGTGATAAGCATTTATATAAATAAAAAAATTTTTTAAAAATATTTGATTTTCATATAAAGAAATTAATTTCTGTTTGCAATATAGATTTATTTTTAAGGATTTGGAGAAGATATAAATTATTTACTTTTTATTTTTTAGGTGTTTTAATAATTATTAATATAACTAAATTAATTGCATTTGTGATATATCCCATAAAATAATTCATCGATAATAAAATTGAAGTGTAAAAAAAATGCATAAAAATTGAATCCCTTTCTATAATATATAAATATTTCTTTTTACTTTTTTAAAATACACAAAACACTAAATATTCGGAAACTGATAATACTGAGAGTATATACTCTATATTTGTAAAGGGAATATATACAGAAAGTGCAAGTGTGAAAATTTTTCACCTTCAAAATTTAAAAGAATCCTTCTATCATGGTACTTCATCCTTGGCTGTACTGTCTGCTTTCAATAATCTGTAGAAATTTTCGTATAGAAGGACTTTTTAAATTTAGAAGTATTTCAAAAAATTCTCTCAGAAAAAATGAAAATTAAATAGTGAATCCTATTTCAAACGACAACCTACATATAAGCACTCAAAATGTAGAATTCAAGATTCAGTTCATTTCAATCTGAATACTTTAAAAATGAAAATGTTGCATAAAATTTAAATTATAATATTTTTTAAAAATAATACATCTATTAATCCATTTTTAAATTTTTAATAAATAAACGCATATTAATAATTATTTGGTTATATTATTATTAAATATTTAACAGGTGATCCATGTGTTGAAATATTAATAATGATATTAATATATTATAGTCTACCACTCTTTAAAACATTTTCTAATAGATATAAAATTAGGAATAAACGCGTCTCGTTATCACGCTTAGTCTGGAAGTAAGTATTTAGGAGGGAAACCATGTATTAAAGTATTAGCAAAAGTATTAACATAATGTTTACCACTTTATAAAATATTTTCATATAACTATTAAGTTAGAAATAAACACGTCTGCTGTGCCGTAAGCGTTCAAGCATTAGTTTCAAACTGCTCATCTGAAATTTTTGCTGACGCGTGCAGTACTTAATACATAATGGTTTCCAAATATCATATTCCTATTATTTAGTTAAATGTTTTATGAAACATTCGTTACAACGCAAGTATTTAATGCCTATGAGACATGAAACGGTGTTTTAATTAATCAAGAATTGTATAAAATTGTTACTTAATAAACAAAATCACATTACGAATATAAATGACATTTTTCTATTGATGATAATTATAAATTATATTGTTAATGAAACATTATTAGCTATTTTTTTCAATTCTTTAAAATAGAAAGAGCAAATAAAATATCTAAATGTGATTTTTTGAAACTACAGACTTATAATTCTGTTAAGAGCACTTTGGAATTTTTTTTAAAGATTTTATTTTTTAGATTTTAAAATAATCTCTATATTTCTTCTATAAGAATCGACGATGTTTCAGATTTTTGCGTAATTTTTTTGATGAATATTGGATGGAAACATTGAATAACATAATTAATTTTTAATCAGCTTGAAATCATTTGTCAAAAGTTAATTTTTTTACGAAAAGAAATGTTCATTAATATCATTTTACAGTTTATTGAAATTTCTTGTTTCTATAATTGAAAATTGAGATTTAGCATCACTTTTAGAATGTAATATTTCCTTGGCACTTCAATGCATTTATTTTCCCCCATTCTTCTCAAATATTTAAATATTGGGAAAGAACATAATTTATATAGTGTATTCTTGTTGAAAGCAATAGCTAATAAATGTTAGATGTTAAAATTGTTTTCATCAAAACAAGGTGACACCAACAAATTTTGAAAAATTTGCAATATTTCATATATAGTCCATATTTTCACAGTTTTGAATATGAACATTGGTGAGCACGAGTGCTTAATATCAAAATATGTTTATATCTTAATTGAACACTACTTGAAGAATAAAATTATTTAGCTATTAAAGTTTTAATACAAATATAAACAATAGATTATTTCGCTTTTGTTTTACTATTATCACTTTGCAAACTGTATTTTGAACTACCTTATGAATATCATAAGTATTTATTTCAAATATCTATCAGTGAAGGTAATTACCACAATAAAATCATAAATTAGTTAACAAAAGGAGCACCAATTCTTAGAAAATACTTTAAAATACAGGAGTTTACAAAATTGCGCTGCTGAACTTCTAAAACTAATTCTTTTAATTTGGTAACTAATTTTATCTTGAACCTTTGTTTGTAAAATAATGCTTTTTATCTAATTTAAAGCCCAAAATTGATGAAAAGAGACTTAACTGTCTTGAGTGAGAACATTTTACCAAGAGTTTCAGACTGAGTATAATTTTAATATATATTATTTATATTTACTTACATTATTGTTCAGTTAATTTTAAATTGGAAATTTTAAGAATATCTTTAAAATATTGAATATTTTTTGAAATAAGCAATTAGTAGATATTTTTTTAGTCCTTTTCAATATTTTGGATGTTACTCATCTTCCTTGGACACTCTGAGATATATTTTGTCATTGATTTCTTTTAGCTTTGATTGTATTTTTATTTTTGTATTTTCTTAGATTTAAAAAGGCTTACTTATGAGTTAAAAAATACTAATTACTCTATGTTTCAGATTTACTGTAATAAAATAATTAATAAATTTAATTTAACGAAAATTTAAATAATTTGCGTCTGTCATGAGATTTTATTCTTGGCTGTACTGTCTGGTTTCGATAATCTGCAAAATTCTCGTAAAGAATGACTCGTTATATTTATAAATATTTCAAAAAATTCTCTCAGAAATGTGAAAATTAAAATGTGAATCCTATTTTAGACGACAACCCACTTATAAGCACTTAAAACGTAGATTCAAGATTCAATTCATTTCAATCTGTATACTTTAACAATGAAAATGTTGCATAAAACTTAAATTTAAATTATACTGTTTTAAGTATAAAAAATACAGCAATTAATCCATCTTTAAATTTTTATTAAATGAACGCATTTTATGAAATATTTGCTTCTATTATAAAAAAGTAATTAAGAGAAGATCCTTGTATTGAAATAATAACAATGGTATTAACATATTATTGTCTACCACTCTATAAAATATTTTCTTGTAGATTTAAAATTAGAAAAAAACGCATGTGGCTTTAATCAGTTGTTCCATCATTTTTATGAAAGGGCTCGTCTAATATGTTTTGGATGAGTGCAGTGCTTAATATATAATAATTGTCTCATTGCTTTTAATTAGTGGAATTTTTTATGAATCCTTCAAGTAAAGGGAAATATTTAAAGTGCATGAGACATGTTGACAAGACTTCATTTTATTTGTTGAAAATTCTTATAAAACTTCGTCTTGAGATAGGATATTAATATATCTTAAAATAGAGTCAGAAATACTAGAAAGCTGGTATTTTGCTACGAATATCACATTTTAGTGAAATGAAAATTTTTTATACATTATAATCTTTATAAAATGCAATCATATTTTAACATAACATTCTCTTAAATTTTGTTTCGATAAAAATGCGATTTCGTATGTAAAAACTACTCGTAACAAGAAAGTTACAAAGAATTAAATTCTTTCATTCATTGAATGAAAATCTTCAGCGAAAACATATTACAGAGATCATTTTCCAGTAGGAGTACGGAATTTCGGAATATTGATTTTAGTATCTCTATAATTTTAATTGGATTATTTTTTGTTGTAAAGAAGATTATGGGTAAAATATGTACATTTTACAACCTCAAAACATAATGATTAAACGAAGTCACAATATCCAACTGAAAAACACTATTCAGACACAGATGTACAACGTGTTGTCAACAAAGTGTCTCATTCGTGACCCTTAAAAAACGTCCTTCAATCTACTCTTTGATCGGAATTTATGCTCATTACAGCTCACATGACTAATTTAGACACTTTCCATTGATGAATCTTATTTAGAGATTTCGTCTAAGACTCTCACAGCTTGTTTCTTCTTCAGTATATTGTTTGAATATGTAATAAAACAATGTGTAAAGTAAAAAATGCCTGACATCAATATAATTACAGTAGTTTACACTAAATGTCTTTATTTTAACATTTGTTCATTGCGAATTGTGATAATTTTGGTCTGACACCTGTCTCCGTCCAGGAGTTGATAAAATCGAATGCAAAAATCATTTACAGTTTATCCCAGTTTGTATAGTTTATGTGGACATGACCATGCAAATTTTGGAGCATTAATCTTTTCCATAACAGTACAATTATGACTTCAAAAGTTTCTGATGATCTCGTTATAATTCATATGGGAAATATTTTTCTTGTAAGTAATAAATATTTTCTGTTTCACTAGAACCAGTTGCAAGCACATTATTTTTTATTATAAAAGATTTTTATTCATTATATTGAAAACAATAAATTATTTTTATTTAATAAATAAAATCATTACATATATAAATGATTTTTTTCTGTGTCTGTTGATGATAATTTTAAATTATTTTGTTAGTGAATCATTTTAATTTATTAGCTAATTTTATATTCTTAAAACTGAAATTAACAGAGCAAATAAAATATTTATTTATGATTTTGAAACTACAGACGTTGAATTCATTAAGAGCAATTTTAAACTTTTTTTAAAGACTTTATCTTTTAGATTTTAAAATAATCACTATCTAATTTCTATAAGAAGCGAAGATGATTCAGATTTTTGTATAAATATTTGATGAATATTAGATGGAACCATTGAATATAATAATTAAATTTTCTCAATGAACATGAAAATATTTTTCAATAGTATGTTTATTTTGTTACGAAAAATGAATGTTCATTAATATCATTTTATAATATATTTTATTTTTAAATAGGATTTTTATTTTTAAATTTGAGAACTAAAATATAGCATCACATTTAGAATGTAATATTTCCTAGGAATTTGAATGCATCGATTTTTTCCACATACTTCTCAAATATTTAAACATAGGGCAAGAACTTAATTTATATCGTGTATTTTTTATTTAAAACAATAGCCAATAAATGTTACATGTAAAAATTTTTTCATCAAAACAAAGTGACTCAAACAAATTTTGAACACATTTGCAGTATTACACACTTTCACAATTTTGAACATGAACATTGGGAAACATGAGTATTTAATAATAAAATATGTTTAGTTCGTAATTAAATGCTAATTAAAGAGCATTATATATATATGTGTGTGTGTGTGGTTATATATTCATTGAATATAAAATGTTTTATTTTAGCTATTAACGACTTATTTCACATATGCTATCTATATTTTGAACTAAACTATAAATATAATCAGGATTTATTTCAAACATCTGTAAGTCAAAGTAATTACCACAACTAAAGCATAAATTTAAGTGTAAATAGAACACTACTGCCCTGAAATTATTTTAAAATACAAAAATTTACAAAATTGCGTGATAAACTTCTAAAACTAATTTTTCCATCTATTAAATAATTTTATTATGATCCTTCTCATATTGTAAAATAATGCTTTTTATCTAATTTAAAGGTCAAAATTGTTTAAAAAAACTTAACTAGCATGAGTAAAAACAATTTACCAAGAGTTTCAGTTATGGAGTTTTATTTTAATCTCTATTAATTTGATCTAGTTACACTTTTGTTTAGTTAATTTTTAATAGGAAATTTCAAGAATATCAATAAAATATCGAATATTTTTGGGTATGAGCCATTAGTAGATATTTGTTTTTGTCTTTTCAACATTTTGGATATTATTTAGCTTCTTTGAAACTCTGAGATATTTTTTAGTCATTGAATTCCTTAAGCTTTTTATTGTATTTTCTTACTTTCAAAAATGCACATTTATGAGGTAAAAAATACTAATTACTACATATTTCAGATTTTCTGTAATATAGTAATTAATATATTTTATTTAACAAACAAATATTTTGCTTAGAAACTAAGTAATAATAGTCCATTCTAAACATCACATATTTAAATATTTCAACACATTTAATTTTTTACTATCGATTTTAGTATACTTACATTAGTTTTAATTTTATGATTAAAGGTTATACCATTTTACGTTTTATAAACTCCTTCTAAATTTGCGGATGTAGTATGTGGGTAGAATATGTTATTCCATTGTTTATTTTCCTATTATTGTAATGCTTTTACTTTTATAAATTATTCAGAATATGCCAATTAATATTAATTTACATAAATATATTGTAAACTTGATAAAAAGTACTCGAAAATAAGATAGTTTATTAGAGTAGTAGTATTTTGCTGACATATTTTTATTATTAATTTTAAATAACTCAATGAAAAATACTGATGCTTAACTTTTATTCTACTGCCTGAAAATCCCATTCTAACATACACTGCTGGACAATTTATTACGACGGATCCCGAGTGCATTGTAGCATAACATTAAGCTAGACATGAGGCCTAGAAGGATAAAATATACTTGCCACACTGTTCAGACATTAGAATAAAGAATACTTATTGTTCTGGAAAAAACGAAAGATGTGAAACATCTGAAAGAATAAAATATTCATTTGAAGCTGCATACGGAAAAATGGAACAATGATTCTAAAAGTCAACAGGCACCTTGAAGAAAGGTATCAGTACGGGATATGTCCACCGTGGAGTGTAATGCAACATTAAACACGTCGTATCATACTTTGCACAACATTATCCTGCAGCTGTTGAGGGAATTTATCCCATTCTTATGTGAGTGCACGGATGAGCATGTTCTTGTTTGTCTGAGGATAGTTTTGACAAGCAACTTGCCTCCCCAAAGCATCCCAAACATTTTCAATTTGGCTTAGATCTGGAGAACGTGTTGTTCATACAAGGCGTTGAATACACTCTCTGCGTAGACAATCCTGAACAGCAAGTGTTCGATGACGTGTTGCATTGCCATTCATAAACAAATTATGACCGACAACACCAAGGAAAAGACGAAGATGAGGAAGTAGAACTTCATTAATGAATCGTTACTCCGTCTTAGTCCTAATCGCAAGAACATGTATAGGCGTGCAGCCATTATTCATGATGACGGCCTGCACTATGACACTGCATGTCGAATACAAGTCCCTTTCCTGAATATTTTCAACCAGATATTCAGTACCACTCTCGCACCGGATTATTTGGCGTCTACAATCCTGTGACAGACTGAACTTACTCTCATCTGAGAAGAGTACACATTCCCAGTCCTGTTCAGTCTTATTGCGATTCTCACGACACCATTGCAAATGGGCATTACGTTTCTGCCTGGTCAAAATGACACACAAAACAGGCCTGCTGGCGTATAGTCCTCCTCCCCTCAAACGTTTGACAACAGTTTTTTGGGAGATCTGCTTTCTTTAGGCAGAAGGAAACTGATTTGCCATCTGCTGAGCTGTGGTGCGCCTGTTTGTTTTTGCTGATAGGTTTATATATCTGCCTTCTGCAAACGTCGTATTTCTAACGCGACCTCCCCCGTGCCGCCTACTTCGCATTTCAATTGTTTTAAATGTCTACCACAGCCGTTGAACCATGCTGTGACCGATGTCGTACTCCCTGGAAACATCTGTTATTTTTCGCCCTTCTTCTATCATTCCAATGATTCGGCCACGCATTAAATCATCTAAGTGATGTCGGGAAGACATACCAGTAATTTCAAGTTCGTCTATTAAATCTTTGACTTCAAACAACAACTGTCCACACGCAACAGCACCTTTAAAGCTCTTATGAACGCTATCACGTAATGAACAGATGTGGAAAAAAAATATTTCCACATGCATACTTCTTCTTACTATATCGCGCACTTATTCTAATTATCCACATTTTGCTTCCTTTCATTTAGTAGTTGCTATGGATGAGAGTCTTATCCGTCATTATCAATAGTCCAGCAGTATATAAAGGCAGTGTTAGAGAACAAAGAATATATATATTTAAAAATTTTTGAAGCAGAAAAATTTCAATACATTATAATAAAGTTTAAAAATTAACAATATCTGGACATTTAAATTAAACATTTCTACAATAAAAAATCTCGATTATATATCAATTATATAAAAGTAATCCGATTATATGTAAATAAAACGTTCTTTGTTTATATATAATCGGGTTCCTATGGCATGTGTGAAGGTGCGATGGTAGCCCACTTCCTCTGGTGCACACGGGGCAACGCTTCGGCGGCTAAGAGTTCGCTGCTTCTGGCCGGTTCCTTGGGTATCAGGGAAAAATAGATTAATAGACTCTGTTGCAGTTGTAACTGTCTACAATCTGCCATTGGAAAAAAATCCTTATACCTAATTGAAATTTATCCATATTAAGCCGCACATTTCAAATAAAGCAAATATTAATGTTGTCATAATATTAAGTATTAAATTAAATCAAAGTTTTAAATCTATGAAAAATTTAGGTTACTGGATGAAGGTCGGAAAACTATTTTATTAATGATATAAAATTTGTACAACGCACGTATATATTGAGAGTGAAAAACGTATAGAAAAAATTAATATGTTTTGAAATTAAAGATGTTGCAACAAGGGTTACTTAGATTAATATGACTAAGCAATTTAAACGGATTTCACATCAGCAGATATCATAATATTGATATTTATTTAGTTGCATTTAAAACTGTTAAAATGTTTTATTGACACAAATTAAATTAGTAAAATTATTTAGTAAAACCACATTAATTTTATGAGACGAATAATTATGTTTTTCTGAACTGCATTTTTTTCGTTAAAATCGTTATAAAATTAAATTCCAAATATTTTGGAATGTCAACATTAATAAATTAACTAGCATTTCCTATAAACCAGAATGTTTTGCTAACACTCTTAAATAGTATATTGGTCGCTGAATAAAATAATAAAAACACATATTGTGAACGAAAATTAGTAAGCATTATATGTTTAACAGAAATAAAACATGTAGAAAGTATGCTTTCTCGTTTCATAAAGTTGCCACTTTTTTCCGCGCATGCTCGTACAGAACACTAACTTCAATAAATATGCTGTTGTAAGAGAAAAGGAAATATAACAATTGTGCAAAGGCTCCAAAGCAATAATTATGATTATTACATCATTTTATATCCTAAAATACTAATATAATTATCGCAAGACACAGGCTAATGAAAGTATCATCTCTCTCTCAGTAAATCTTATCAAAATATAAGAATTAAAATATTATTAATTAAGAAAATTCAAAGATTCAGTACAAAAAGCGAAAAAAAGCTTAAAATTATTCTAAAATTTAATTGTAAAGTAGCCATACAATGTTTCTTACGGATATTCAAATCGAAATTAATGAAAATAAAAATAGAGTAAATATACACTGCTGGACAATTGCTAAGGACGGATAACACTATCATCCATAGAAACCACAAAATGGAAGAAAACAAAATATGGTAAATTAGAATATGTGTGGGATATAGTAAGAAGAATTATGCGTATGCAAATTTTTTTTCCACGTCTGTTCATCACGTGACATCGTTCATGAGAACAATAAAAGATTTGACGACTGTGAAAATTTGTTGTTTCAAGTCAAAGACTTGCAGGAAAGATTTAATAGACGAACTTCAAATTTTTGGCGTGTCTTCCCGAAATCACTTAGAAGATTTTATGCTTGGCCAAATTATTGGTAAAATCAAAGAAGGGAGAAAAATAACAGATGTTACCAGGGAGTTCGACATCGCTCACAGCGTTGTTTAACGGCTGTGTAAGTCATTTAAAACTACTGAAAAGTGTAGTAGGCGGCACTGGGGTGATCGTGTTAGAAGTACGGCGCCTGCAGAAGAGAGATATATCGTCCTATCAGAAAAAAGGGACTGGCGCAACACAGCTCAGCAGGTGGCAAATCAGTTTCTTTCTGCCTCAAGAAAGCAGATCTCCCGAAAAACTGTTGAAAGACATTTGAGGAGAGGAGGACTATACGCCCGCAGACCTGTTACTCGTGTCCCATTGACCAGACAGTATCGTACTGCCCATTTGCAATGGTGTTGATAGCAACGCAATTGGACTAAACAGGACTGCGCATGCGCACTATTCTCAGATGAGAGTAGGTTTAGTCTGTCCTCAAGTTGTAGATGTTAACTGATCTGGCGTGAGAATGGTACTGCTTATCTTCCAGAAATTATCCAGGAAAGGTACCGATATCCGACATGTAGTGTCACGGTGTGACCGGCACCGTGATCAATGGCTGCACGCCCCTAAAGTTGTAGCGAATGGGACTATGAAGGGCAAAGGATACATTAATGAAGTTCTAATTCCTCACGTTCGTCTTTTCCGTGGTGTTGTCGGTGATAAATTTGTTTTATGGGCGAAATGTCATCGAACACTCGCTGTTCAGGATTGTCTAGGGAGTCATTGTATTCAACGTCTTGTATGGCCATCTTGTCTCAAGATCTAAATCTCATTGAAAATGTCTAGGATACTTTGGGGAGGCAAGTTGCTGGTCGAAATTATCCTCCGAATAACATAACATCCTCTTCCGTGGACTCACAGAGGAATGGGATTAAATTGCCTTAACAGATGCTGGATAATGTTATACAAAGTGTGATATGACGTGCGAAATGTTGCAATACACACCACGGTGGACATATCCCGTACTGATTCCTTTCTTCAAGGTGCCTACTGAATTTTAGATGCATTGTTCCATTTTTCCGTATGCAGCATCAAATGGAGTTTTTTTTTTTCTTTCAGATGTTTCATAGCTTTTGTCCTTTCCAGAACAATAAATATTTTTATTCTAATGTCTGAATAGTGTTGCAACTATATTTTATCCTACTAGGCCTCATGTCTAGCTTAATGATATGCTACATTGCAATTTGTGATCCGTCCTAAGCAAGTGTCCAGAAATGTTTTATATATAAGGAAATATGAAAAATACCAAATAACTTTTTTTTTACGTTTCATTCTCAACTGAAATATTTCTTTTGCCTTTGTTTTTTATTCAACATTCTTATTATACTCACATAATATTATATGCATAGGAAATAATCTATTCTAAGTTGCCCTAATCGAATGTAAAATTCTTCCATTCTTCTTTGATAACCTATTTTGTTTTGCTGGTTAATGTAATCTAGCAAGAAAGTAATTTTTTCTCCTTAAAAATACAGAAGAATCCTTCTATCATGGTACTTTATCCTTGTCGCCATTGCCTGTATTCGATAATCTGTAGAAATTCTCATAAAGAATGACTCGCTATATTTAAAAATATTTCAAAAAATTCTCTCAAATGAAGTGATAATTAAGAAGTGAATCCTATTTCACGAGCCTTATAAAATCTTTAAAACTAGATTCAAGATTCTGTTCAAACAAAATTGAATATTTTGACAACAAAAATGTTACATTAAATTTGAATTTAAATTACTGTTTTAAGAATAAAAAAATACAGCAATTAATCCTTTTTTAAATTTTTATTGCATGAATGCATTTTATTAAATGCTTATTTATATTAAAAATAAATTAGAGGAAATAGATAGATTGAAATAGTAGCTATAGTTTTAACATAATATTGTCAACCACTTTATAAAATATTTTTAATAGCTATAAAATTTGAAATAAACGCGAATAGTGTATCAGCAATATTACTGTCGTCTTTTGAACGTGCTCGACCAAATTGTTTGGGGATGAGTGCAGTAATTTTCAAATGTCACCTTAAGTTTATTTATTGGAAGCTTTTAGGAAATCTTTATGGAAAGTGAAATATTCAATTTATATGAGACTTGAAAGACTTTTTTTTCTTCTTGGAAATCCTATTGAAGGTTTGTCGTGAAGTAATATTTAATGTATCTTAAAATAGAAGGATACGCTAGAAAGCTAATCTTTCATTTTTAGTTCACATTCTAATAAAATGAAAAAATTATAATAAATTAAAAAATTTAAAAGTAGAATCTCTCTCTTATATTTTAACATAACTTTCTGTAAAATGTTGTTTGTATAAAAATGTTATTTCGTATGTAAAATCTATTCGTAGCAAGAAAGTAATAAAGAAATAAATTGTGTCATAATTGATAATCTGGAGCAAAGAGGCATATTACAGAGATAAATTTCCAGTACGTGTACTGATTTATGCATATTGGTTTTATAGTATCTGCATAATTTTATCTTGGCTTATATTTTAGTTTAATAAAAATTACACACATGACTAATTTAGACTCTTAAGTGATGAAACTACTTTAGACTTTTTTTCAGATAACTGTCACAGCTTGTCACTTCTTCAGTATATTTCTGAATGTGTCTTCTTCAGTATATTTCTGAATGTGACAATATGTGGAGTAAAAATGCATGGACCCAATATAATTTCAGTAGGTTACTGTGTGTGTAATTTAGACAAAATAGTCTTTATTTTAATATTTGCTCATTGTGAAGTGCGATTATTATGATCAGATACCAATCTCAGTGCAAAAATTGATCAGACCGTATGCAAAGATCATTTACCGCTTATCAAAGATTGTATCGTTGTATATGGAGACAACCATGCAAACTTTGGTGACATAATCTTTATTACACATGGCATTCATAAAAATTCAAAAGTTTTTTTTAATTTTTTTTCAATGATTTCCTTTGGTAAGAAAAGATTCATTTCTTTAATTCGGTTGCTGCTTTTGGCCATATTTACAACGCAAGGCCTTGAAGATGACTTTTTATCAAAAACAGTGTCAAAAACAAAGTCATATGTGAAATACTTTTCTAGTATGTGGTAATAATTTTCTAATTTATTAAAACCAGTTGCTAGCAAATTATTTTATCTTATAAAAGATTTTTTTTTAATAAGTTAAGAACTGTACACAGTTTTCACTTGTTAAATATAATCATTTATCTTACAAATGCTTTTCTTCTGTTAGTGACAATTATAAATTATTTTGTTAGTGAATCGTATTAATTTATTAGATATTTTTTAATTCTTGAAAACTCAAATAGAGAGAACGAATAAAATATCTATATATGGTTTTGAAACTACAGATGTTTCATTCTTTTAAGAGCAATTTTGAAATTTTACTTAAAATTTTATCATTAAATTTTTAAAATAATCTCAACACTTTTTTTTTCTATAAGAAGCGACTATGATTCACAGATTTTTGCATAATGAATATTAAATAAACATTTTAATACCATAATTTCATTGAATAATGAGCATGAAAATATTTGTCGAAAATGTTAATTTTGTTACGAGCAAATAAATGTTCAATAATAATATTTTTTAATTTAACGGCAATTTTTAATTTCATGAATTTTTATTTTTTAATTTTCTTTCGAGAAATGATCAAAAAGTGAAATTTATCTCATACAAAATAAAAATGTTTTTAGTCTTCCTTGAACTATTAATTAATGTTAAAAATAAGGAAAGAAAAACCTATTTATTCAGAAAATTACAAAATTCTCCCACCTTTTCACAATGCAGAATTAACTTTTGTGATAAATTAGTTAAATCCAAGATTATATTCATTGCATTTGGATTATGTTGATACTGAAAATGTTCTATCAAACTTAAATTCAAAGTATGGCTATAGAAATAGTGTAAAACAAGTTAACTGAGTGTTCAAACAAAAAATAATTTAAATTCCAAGTTTTATGCATACCCTCGTCTAATTACTTAATTCTATTAAATACATCTGATCTTAAATTCTATTAAACATACTCTGAATGAAATTGGATACTTCTTAATTGCAAGTTCAGTTTGCTCCTATTTTCTAACAATATTCTCAGCTGTGTCTGAAATTGTTCAGTGAGGAATAAACATCCTATTTTCAACATCCATGATTCATAATCATAAAAATAAATAAAAAAAATAGTATCGAATCAATGTTATTCATTCTAGAGTGAGTTGTGTAAGGCTGAAACGTAGCCACAGTATTTATTTTAAATTAAAAGATAAAAATTTTAATTTAGCAACTGTGCAGTTTGAGCGCTAGATGAATAGTTGTCTCTGTTTCTACGCTCATTTCATTGTTTTAATCCAGGCATAGTTGTTTGCAAATGGCCGGAATTGATTTAAAATTATAGATATTATCAAATGACAATCCTGATCAGAATGCGATTGTTAGTGGCAACTGAAATCTAATTTAAAATATATGTAATAAATACAATGAATGGCAACAGAGAGATGATTTTCTCATATATATCATCTTTCTTTCTTCAATCAAGAATATAACATTTTTGTAAAAGTATGATTTTGTTTAACATTATTAGTATTTATTTCCCTCTAACAAGATTAAAATTGATTTTCTATAACATCATTTCTTCTTTTCTCATTATTAAAGAGAAAAAAATATTGTTAACTTTTTTTAACCTTAATTTTTTTTTCAATTTCCGTATTCAAAAGCATTATATTTTAGCCAAATTTCACACATTTAATTTTATTATAGAAATATTTCATCCGCTATGATGTATCAATATTTAGTGATGAGCAGTTTTAATTAGAGATTTAAATTTTTATTTGAACATTTTTATAATAATGAGTAGAGTTTTTTTTTTTAATTTTATGTATATCTTTGAAAACATGTAATCAATGAAAAGTGAATATTGAAATAATTGATGATTACTCAAATAATAATATTATATTTAATGCATTTTAATGAAATTTTATAAGTGAAAAAATTAAACATTAAAAAATATTTAATAAATGAATTAATACAAAACTAAGTATATATAATTATATTACCAATACAATGTCTTGCAGTTCATAAGAATATTTTAAAATTTCTTAGAAAAATGTATTCTAAAATTAAACACTAACAAAATATTTTGATTTTCCAATGAAATATTCCACATATTTATTATTTTTTTTATCATTTTCAAACATTTCTACATTAAACTTTTTAATATATTTCTGTCTATAATAATGGTTTTTTATCAGCAAAAATAATCTACTTCAAAAGTTTTAGATTCTTGACGTGGTTTCCCATGTATATACATGTGCATGTTCTTAATATTTTCTGTTTAAGGTTTCTTTATATTTTATATATGCTGTTAAAACAAATAAAACGTCATATTTAAATATAGAAAGTAGTTATAATTAGTTACCAGTAATTAATTGTATAAGCAGCTGAGAACAAAGTGATTATAAGAATCTGAAGGAAAGAAATGAAGCGTGGAATGATTATTTAATTATTTAGATTTAAACAATGTACAATTGAACGAAATATAATTAGATTTCTTATTCTCTTTTAAAAATCCCAGTGTAAAGTAAATCAAAAAATACTGATTTTATAACAAGTTAAGAAGCGAAAAAAATATTCAGGCATTTTTTATTAAATGATAAAATGCTCTGTTCTGTAAAATTACTCTAATTAAAATTTTCTGGATATTCAAGAAATTGCTCTCTATATGTATTTGAAGAAAATTATAAATGTTTCTAAAATATTCAAATAAAAATATTTCAATGAGTGTCGACAGAATTTATTTAAACTATTTTATTCTGCGAAAGACAGATTATTATATTTACTTAGCATGTGATTTTTTAAAATAATTTTATATTTTTATCTTGGTTTTGTGTCAGACATTGAATGTTATAAAAAGTGATAATTCCTTGAAAAAAAAAAGTACAATGCCATCAAACATTGAAGACTGTTTCAATGACACTGTATAACTGATTTTGTTTCTTTGCATTGGAAATGAAAATTGTTATTTTTAAAATGTATCTTTTCTAAACTACTTAGATTTGTACCATTTATGCATATATAATAGTGTAATCCGTATTTTTATTTTATTTCAATATTAATATTTATGCGTGTCATGTATCACTGTTTAGGAATAAAGTTAAAATTTATATGATTCTAAAAATTCAAAAAATTTGGGGAACATCTATTTTAGTTTACCTTTCATTTGAATCTTAGGACATGTGTGATACATCTATTTTATATTAACGAATAATGCATACATATATATATATATATATATTCTAATTTTATATTAATTTAATTGTTCTCAATTCTACGATTTTTGAACAGTTCTTAGGAATATGTTATAAAAATATTTTCAAAAAATGCAAATTTATTGAGATAATTATTGTTATTAATAATTATTTATATACATTTATTGCATTACCTTTTATACTTTTTATATGAAATATAAAATCAAATCAAAATTGTCCTGAATATAATTATATTTCACTTATAAAAATATTAAAGAATATTTTTTATTTGGTATCTAGAAAAGAAAATAGAAAATAATAGAAATATATTTCATAAAAAAACAAATAATTATAATCTTTTATAAGAGATTTTATTTAAATGATTTTTTGAAGTAATAAATTAAGTGATACTAAAGATTTATGCAAATATTTCACACTGAACTATACTCCACTGAGAAAGATTCAAAAAGGAAATTTTGATTTATCCCTAGAAAGATGTTTTTTGTCAGATATTAAAATTACTGAAGACAGGACACCTAACATAGTTTTTACAGGATTTGAAAAAAAATGTCTATAATATTTAATTTTTAGGTAAATTATCTTTTTTTCTATACATTAAAACAAAAAATTATTAACACATTAAGCAAATTATTTCATGTAAGCATTGCATATATTCAACTGCTTATTTTCTTGATTTGAAGATTAATTTATATAATTGTACCAAAGCAGTATTAAATCAATAATATAGTTACCAGCCTAATTTGTTTTCATCATAATTATTTATTTATCTATGGCCAATATATGCATGCAATGGATATTTTGACCAGAGTTTGCATTTCAACGAGGACACCAAATAACAACAACAATTAAACGAAAGTCAAAACGAAAGAACTACTGAATCTTAATCTAATAAGTAACAATTTGTAAAATGCTTTCGAATAAGTTAAAAAACAATTCCAATAAATGCAGGGTTTTCCACAAAAAAAATATTTCAAGCTGGGGTCTGAAAATTCTAAAATTTTTACATATATAGATATGCGTTGTGGTGACTGAAAAAATTCCTGTCATATTGAACAAAACTCTTAAGAAAAAAGCTTATAGTTTTCTATTTTCAAATATAACTATTCTCAAGGAAACTCAAGTAGATTATTGATTATAATACGAGTGCAAAGTTGAAGTAGTAGGACTATATTCTTCGCTTCGCAATGCTTCGAGTTCGATTCCAAATATTGTTAAAAAGGGAATATCCATTCAATTTTGGTAATGCTAATTGATAAGCAGAATTGTAGAATAATATATATGTGTGATTATATGGTGGGAAATTTCTGTAATTCCCTTTTTGCGACATGAGATTACGACTTAGTACCTGCAAGAAGTCTACAGAAGTAAGTAATACTAGAAACAATTACACAAAACTATTACGTTTGAAACGTTTTACTTCCAAATGGGTTGTAGAGACTTTTTATTTTCCGCTGTTACATATTTCAATGCATGAAGTTAAAATACTGTATGAATACTATATATTTCAGGTTAATTATAAATTTATATTGAAGTAATACTATAGTATACCATCAACTAAGCAGTTTGTTTTAATGTTCAGATTTTAGTAAATTAATTTGCTTTCATCTTAATAGATTAGGTAAAAGCCCTTATTTTTCTGAAATTATCAAAGTTAAGAAATTCCTATAGTAATTATTATTCAATATTTTTATAATTCCATTTTGAGTTTTGCTAAAAATTTATGGAAAGTAATTAAAAATGAACTTGAGAAATTTTAAAATCAGTTTATTTCATTAATTTAAAACAAATTTTCAAAAACGAGAAATGATGCTATTTTATGAAAGAGATAAATGAAATTATCTGTAATATTTTTACACATTTTATATTAAACTTTTTATATTTTTACACATTTTATCTTTAATTAATTATGTATTTGGAAAAGTATAAAATAATTTTTTATGATTATTTCAATTAATAGCGAGTATTGTTGATTGTAGCATCATATGAGTTAGTAGTATCATATGAGGAAAAATGAAAACAATTTTTGAAAAGTAATGTAGAAAATTTCATTAACTTTTACCTTTTATTGAGAAAGAAGAAATAAAAATTCCTAAAGATAGTTTTATAATTTGATAATAAAATATCTAAATTTAATTTGAATTACATGATATGAAGTATTTATAAAAGCAGCATACATACCGTGCTTTTAGTCATTTTGAACGCAATAAAAAATCATGATTAACTTGGTTACGTTTTACATAGCGGAATTCTAAATCTTTTAAACATTTCACAATTTTGTAAGATTAAGTTCAAGTATTTATATTACTATTATACTGAATATCGCGTATATATTTCGTTTTAATTGAAAGAAATAGCCTTCTTATATAGAAATTACAGATATGTTTACTCAGATGGGTGTGTGTCATTATTTAGTGATGATTAGTTTGCATAAGAAATTTAAATATTGTTAAATAATTTTTACTTTAATAATTTCGATAAGTATTCATATATTTCTTTTCAAAAATTGTAATCAAATAAACGTGAATATAGAAAAGAATTGATGATTAGTTAAATAATAATAATATATTATATGTATTTTCATGAGATTTCAAAGCACATAAAAATTTAAATATTAAATGATATTTTACCAGTTATTATAACGGAAGTAAGTATAAACTAATTATATCACCTATTTATATTACCAATATAATGTCTTGCAATTCATAAAAATAGTTTAAAATTTCTATGAAAAATTTTTTTAGAAACAATCCCTAACAAATTATTTTTGAATTTCCTATGAAATATTCCACATATTTAGTATTATATTCTAACATTTTTACATAAAGATAATCTTTCAGAATATTTCTATCTATAATAATGGTTTTTCATCAGCAAAAATCCACAATAAAAGTAAATAAAAGAACATTCATATAGGATTAGATGAAATTAGAATATATTTAAAAATTAAATTTTTATTCTAATGATAATAAATGAATATTTTACTCTAGATAATTTACATAAGAATGATATACATATTTATTAAAATTTTAAAAAATAACGCAGAATTTTCTCTTTTCGTATACAATTTTCGTGCATTTAATTTCATTTACTCTCACTTACAATGTCTCTAAACTTCTTCATTTGAGATTCCTGCCACTATTTTTAGTCTAGCTGATAGACATTACTATTTTAAATGCATCATCATTTATCAAAAGCTGAGACTGTCGTTTCAAAACTATTGGTTGAAACTTCAGAAAACTCACTTTCATATCTAGATTTCATGACTTTTTAAAATATTTCAAGACTTTGTTTTGTTTAAAATAAAACACACAGAAACTACCGGCTAAGTTCTTTTTTGTCATCGTATTTGAACGTGTTAGGTAATACACAATATTTCACACAATGTTTAATTAATAAATAAGCCGATGAAATTTTTGTTGTAGAAATTTTACCTCACATAATTTTCAAAGTTGCTTAACAAAACAGTTTATATCTGGAATTATAAAGTAAATAACAGACTTGATTTCATTCCTTAAATAGTCTCGACACTTCAAAGATGCAATTCTGAAATGTCTATGCAGAAGCTTTGAAAAATGATTTTGGGAATTTGATAAGCATTTAGATTTTAATCTCAATGAAGTCAAAAACCGGTTTAAGCTCTGTAAAATTTTTAATATCTAAAGAGCTACAATTTCATTTTTCAAATTTTCCTAGTTAGATTAATTTCTTATTTTGCAAATTGTTGGTTATTCCTTATTTTGCAAATGTGTAACTAAAACATCACTAACTTTTTTGGAAGATCAATATTTATCAATTGAGAATTTCATACAGGATATTGCAAATATGTTATTAAGAAAAATTTTCATTGAATAATTAAAAGTATTCTAAATTGCTGTAAGACTCAATTTATCTGATATTTAAGTATTGAAAATATTGCGTAAAAATTGAGATTTTCTGTTTAATTAGTTAAACATTTATTATAGTTTTTTATTTAAATATTCTGATCATTCATTTTCAAGAATATTCGGAAAGAATCAAAACGCTTTCGACAGTAAATTTTAAAACGATTATTTTAAATGGTAACGACTATTTAAAAGAAGTACAATTTAAAAGTGTGAACTATAACTAAATGTACTCTTTTACAAATGAATTCAATTTAAATAGGAAAGTGGATAGAGGTGTCGCAGAAAATGATAATATTTGAATATCCATATTTATCGACTGCGTGAATTTGATAAATTTTAGTCTTATTTCTAAATGTTTATTTGTCAGTTTACTTACTAAAGCATTTTTCGCAAATTTATCATACATTTATTTTATTTTTAATGAAGCAAGGATATTTATTTAAGCAAAACTGTTACTCACAATAATAGATTGGAATAATTTTCGGAATGTATTTTACTAATCAATAATAATTCTTAATTTTATAAAATATTTATATTAACAAAAATTTTCTACAACATTAAATTTTAGAAAATTTAAATGAAATTTTAATTTGAATGTTACAAACTTCCTGAAAAAAATACATAATAACATTTATTAATAGTTAAAAATAAGGTTTTCAATATTTATTTTGTATAATATGAATAATAATTTGTAAAATATATATAAAATGAAATTTTAAAAATGCAGGTTGAATTTTTTTAAAATAGACATGCATTTATAAAATATTCCTCTTTAAAATATTATTTTTTGATCAATTACAAATACGTGCACTGAAATATAGAAAAATTGATTTTAAAGCGTTCTTAAATTTTCATTTTTAATACTTTGTTATTATCATTAGTAGAAATTTTTTCTCTCACTTTAATGACAACATTCTTTTATTTTTTAAATATGAAAAATCATTTTCTTTAATGTCTAAATTATTACTTTGTCCTGCTAACGGTGTTACGACATCCAAATTTGGTAGCAATATTTCTAACGAGTTGTATGAAATTCTTTTGCCAACTCAATTGTCTCAAAGGAATTAATGAATCAGATTTGATTTGAGAGTGATCTGAGTCGAGGGTTTAATTATAAATAAATTAATTCCGATGGGAGGCAATCGCAATCATTATGAAGTGAATGAAGGGATTCGAATCATTTGCGCTTAATCTCTAAATGATATTTCCATGTGCATAAATTATCCACACTCGCATCTCACCAGGTTTCGAGTTTAAATTAAGCTAACACTACTAGAAATCAACACATGTAACACACAATTGATCCAAAATGAAGTACAATTTATTTAATTATAATATAGTGATATATCTAATCTAATTCGTCATCAATATATCATTAAAAACATCAATATAAGACAGAGAATATATTTCCGTTTTATTATATAAATAAAAACAATATAAAAATTATCCATAATTTTGGTTTCTTCGATTTATCAAAATGAATTAAATGTTTAGAGTAAAATTTAGATTCTTAGTCACATTTATTGTATTTACAAGATGAATTTTAAACCATTGTTAATTTAAAATTCATATACATAATTTATATCATTCCTGTGTGAATAATATACATGGTTTTATAATCTATTGTACATTATGTAATGTCTCTTGAAGTGAATATAAAACATTATTATTCATCTATAACTTAGTTGTCAATACATAACTTTGATATTAAAAGGAAGTTGTACTCATGTACAGCAAGGAAAAAATACAAAATGTATCTAAGAATGAATCCTGAAAAATTGTTAAGGAAGGAATGGAACTACAAAAGTAATAATGCCATTAATTCTAAGTCAGATAATCTTATTCTATAGTAACAGAAAACTCAAGTTTTGGAGGGGAGCCTACAAAGTCTATCAAACAAAATTCTGATCACTTTTCGCTTATAATAAGAACTAAAAGCTAAAATGTGTATTGTCGGAGTAATTACGCTTTTTAAACTAGAAGTAAAAAGCTTATCCTTAAAACAGAAATTAGCAAAAATTACATTAAATTTGTGATTTTTTTCGTCGAAAATCATCATTATTAGTAATGCTGCCAACTTACTGTTTAATGTTATTCATAGATCTATTTGAAGGTCACTAGATCGTGGATTACTGTATTTCATATTGACCAGGTATAAACAGAAGAGATCAAATTTTTCCAAAAGAACACAAATGCTCACAGCTATATAAAAGAGATACCAAATATCTTCAAGATTTAAACTTTATAAGACTTACAGAATTTAAGCTCTTTGCCAAGCTATTTCTTCATATAACTAAACATAAATATCTCTTTTACATGAAACTTATTATTTCTGTTACCACTTTTCAAACACAATTAGACTGCAAAATAAAAAAAATATCTGTGAAGTTTCCCCTTCAATGTCCTAGAAATACGATAGGTTTTTATGGAGCACTTATCTCAAAGATAATGAAATGAGTCTAATGAAATAAATATTTGAGATTAAATGTAACATGCTATGAATTTAGTATTCTTATACTTTAGAATTGCTTGTTTTTTGAAATTTATTTAGATTACAATGATAACTATGAAAACTTAGTGATGTGTGTATACTGAAAGAAACCTGTACATGATTCTAACCCGATCAATTACATTTGCTTATGTCATCGTTTTATAGTACTGTATGTAGGATGCTTTTACAGAATTTCTCCCTTTTAGCTCTTCCTAAGAACAATTAAGGATAAATATTTTATTTCTTATGATTTTGTAAAAAAATGTATAAGCCCAGAAATCAAAGCAACTGAATAATTTACATGCAAATAAATAATGTGGAAATATTAAAGCATTGGTACTTTACATAGTATGTTAACTCTCACAGTTCTTAAATGACCAGCAATGTTTTCTCTTGGTCATGAGATTAAATTGAGATTCAGAATTGACTTTATTTTTTCCATGACTCCCATCAATGATGAATCACATGAGAGTTCAGTTATCTTCAGTAAACTAATTCTAAGAATTACTGTGTTCAATGGTTATATACTATTTATAGTAATGTATTATTTATGTCCACGTGAGATAAACTTTAAATACGTAAATTTTTTTTAATTTTTAGGATTAAATAGAAATTATGGAAAAATAGTTTCGGCTTTTTAAATTTTTAAAATTTAAAACAGACAGCTACCTTCATATTCATTTCCGGAATAATTAAATTATATCATGCCTTTAAATGGATTGAAATTTAGTAGCAAAATTTAAATCACCAACTCCTTTATATTTTCAATCGAAATAACGTATGTTCATAGTTACACAATACAGTCCAAAAAAGCAAAAATATTTGGAATGTAAAAATATTATATACCTAATTGTAATACGATCAACAATATTACCAGGTCCATGACATTCACAGATTTTTTTCAATAATTATTAATTAGAATGCTCATTTGCCAGGATTCTATTTCCAACTTTTGTGTCATATCTAAGACCCCAAAATTATAAGTGTTTTAGGAATTCAGAATTAGAAAATAAGCTGAAGACACTAAGAATATTCCTCTCTATAGAGGTATCATTTCACACATGGAGAACATTGAACCCAAGATACACTATACATGGTCCTGTTACCAACCACAAACATGAAGGATATTGATTTGCATACAGATTTGAAATCACTATATTTTTCCAACGAAAATGAATGTTCCAACCAACGTGTCCAATGCAACTTCACTATGTAAAAAAGATGTACTCAATACACTACTTCCAAAAGTTAATCAAGGGGAGCAAAATACTTATTTCCGGAAGCCAATTATAAATGAAGAGGATAAAATTCACTGCACAGGTAGATGGAAGTATACAAATATGTTAGAAAAACGCCAATCGTGTTTCATGTCAACAAATATGCAAAAAGGGCAGGCTTATAACATATCAGCTTTATAAAGGGTTACAGAAGTTCATTGTAAGTGCTGATAGAAGGTGTTTAAAACATTCTTGCAATTTGTTTTCAACACATACGTGTTTTTATCACTTCCAGAGCACGAAAGGAATATTCTGATCTCTTGGCATGATGTTGGTCGCGTTGAAGCCGGAAAGTCGATCTAAGATGTTGCTCTTTTCTTCGGCGTTCATCATTCTATAATTTCACGTTAATGGAAACAATTCCAGACCACACAAACAATTGTCTGAAAGCGCGTAGCCATACTTCCAAGGGTCACAAACCGAAGATCGAAATGATGCGTATTTGGTCAAGTGGAATCACAGAGCGACCTCCACACGTGTGACATCTATTGTTACCGCGTCCATTTGTGAGGGGATATCTGCAGCTACTGTACGCCGAAAATAACATATGAGTGGACTATACTCCCGGGTACCAAGAGTTTGTCCAATCAAGAGAAACACGATTAAAGTGGTGACGGGAACATATTAATTGGACTGTGTCTGACTGGGGTAATGTCATGTTTAGAGATGAATCAAGATTTTCTCTGGAGCCAGATGGCAAACGTATAAGGATATGGAGTTAACAAAGAACACGTAATCAGCTCCAAAACATCATCGAACATCACACATTCCGAGGCGGAAGCATTATGGTGCGGGCAGAGATTTTCTTAGGATACCACACTAACCTGCACATCTTTAAACGGGAGTCTAAGACGGCTTTCCGGTATCGAGATGAAGTCCTGGAACCCATTGTGAGATTATACGCTGCAGCAGTTAGGCCTACTTTTGACTTGTATAGATTTTGTTCATCAAACTTGTATAGATTTTGTTGGAGCACTCTTGTTTAAAGTTATGCAATGACTGCAAACATCTCTAATGAATAAATGTTAGAGAGTTAATTTGATATTTTATAAATTTCGAATTAATTTACTTTGGATTTTTTGTTTTTGTAAGTTATCCATTTTTCCATACATTGATATCCATGACAGCATTCTTGATATGTGTACTATTTAAGTTCTTACAACTTGAAACAGACTGCTACCTTCATATTGATTCCAAGAATAATTAAGGTATTTTATGCATTTATATGGATTGAAATTTTGTTTCAAATAAGAATTCAACATCTCTTTTTTAATTTCAAACAAAATATCATTTATTTATATTTAAACCATGCAGTCGAATAGTTGAAAACAATTAAAATTTAAAAATATGAAATTACGACTAATTGTAATATTATAAACAATAATTAATTAGAGTTATAATAGAATACAGTAGCTAGAGTGATATTTCCACCATTTTAACACTACAAAGATTGGAAATAAATGCACTTTATAAACAGTGCATAAAGTAGGTATGCCGCATCTAGAGTCCCAAATGTTGACGTGTTTAAGGCAGAAAACACACAAGCAGAAGACACTAAGAATTTCCTCTCTCAAGAGGTATCCTTTCGTTTGAAGAACATTGCGACCAAGGTATATTTTACGTGGTCCTGATGCCAATCATGAGCAGGAAAGAATAATTTTTATCTTGATTTGAACTCCTTACATTCAGCTAACGAGAATGAATGATCTTACTAATATGACCACTGTGACCTCACTATTGTTAAAAAGAGATACCAACTATCTTCAAGATTGAATCTTTTTAAGGTTTAAAGAATTTAAGTTCCTTTTCCAAGCTATTTTTTCATATAGCTAAACATAAATATATCTATTTCACATGAAACCTATATTTTCTCCAACCACTTCTCAAACACAATTAGACTTAAATAAAAAAAAGTACAAATTATTCTCTGACAGGTTTTAAATCTTGTGATTTCTTTGTAACGCTATTCTTGAAAATGATATAATGCGTCACAAATGTTTAATCTATAAATATTTGTACGTAGTATCTTCCATGTTATGAAGTTAGAATCGTTTGTTTTTGAAAATTTTTTTATTTTTCTAGCATTAATAGCTATTAAAGCTTTCTTTGATACGTGTATATTGTATCTTACCTATGCAAGATTATAACTTGATTAATTTGAGATGTTTCTAGCATCCTTTAATACTATTATAAGTAGTTTTTTAACAGAATTTCTTTAACTCCTCATTTAACGCCATTATAAACACGGAATTTTTTCCTGTGCTATGAAAAAAGCTTAATGCCCACTGAAGTCAAAACAGCTAATATATATACATAAAATAAATAATCTTGTTGAATTATCCAATTTGCACTATGCCACAGAAGTTTTGTCTCAGAAAATGATAAGCAATTTCTAATCTTGATTCTGTGATTAAATTGAAACTTTAAATGGCATTATTTTCTCCATGCCTTGCACAGTTGATGAAACTAACGGAAATCCCTTTATCTAACGTAAACGGACTGTCACATAACAATATTGTCTTCTTAGAGATTGGAAGATCATTCGAATCCGTTTGTTAGGGAATCGGACTTCGGGAACTGGAAAGGTTCGATCAGAACACCAAACTTTTTTAATATGAGCCGCTGTATATTGGTCCCAAATGAAACACTTTATTTTAATTTTCCACTTTGTTCTGATCAGCACCTTCTTCTGCTTTATTCTGATCAGTTTTCGCTATCAGTACAGTAATTTCCTACGCTGAACTTTAGCTGTTTTTTCCATAGTAATGTGATTATTCTTACATAAACTAAATATTTTATGGGGAAAGAATATTAAAGGATTTTATATGATCTTTTTTAATATTCGGAAATACTTCAATATACAAATAAGCATATTGTTCTTTTAAGTAAAAAGTCGACAAACATTTCAGGAAAGGAAAAAGGATATTTTAATCTCTTAATCATATGGAAATTTAAATTTTTTAAATAGTTTAATGGATAGTATTCGAACATTAAATATAAAATCCATGGTTATACTATTAGAAATTTTTGAAATGCTCCAATAAATATTTCTAGACTTGTTTTCTATAATTTTGTAACATTAAATATCTTTTTAAAATAACTCTAAAATTTTTATTACATTATGAAACAAAATGTTTCTTTACAAACTCATTTCTAAGGACTTCGTCTATATTTTTGTTGATAACATAAAAAAACATTGTTATTCATTTAACTTATGACTAAATGACATTGTGATAGTTTAGTCTGTTACACAATTGTCATTTTTTGCGCATATGTTTAGGTAAGTAGAATATTGATTTTTTAGGTAACTCCTCCATCTGGTGAAAAATTTTATTTTGATCATTTTTTATTGTAAAATAATACTTTTTATCTAAAATATGGAAAAATTTGTTAAAAAGAAATTACTGCCATGAGTAAGAACACTTTACCAAGAGCTTCAGTTAATAAGTTTAATTTAAATCTGTATTAATTAGATTTAGTTACAATTTTGCTTGGTTAGTTTTGAATAGGTAATTTCAAGGTTATCTTTAAAATATCGAATATTTTTTAATATAAGTAGATACTTTTTTTTTTCCTTTTCAACATTTTGAATGTTATTCAGCATCTTTTTATAATCTCAGATATTCTTTGTCATTGATTTCTTTAAGCTTTTTATTGCAATTTCTTAACTTTAAAAAGGCTCACAAATGAATTAACAAATACTAATTACTATATGTTTCAGATTTACTACAATGTAATAATAAAAATATTTTATATAATGAAAAATAAAATATTGTGTGTAGAAACTAAGGAATAATTGTCTATTGCAAACATCACTTATTTAAATTTCAACACACTTAATTTTTTATTATCAATTTTAGTATACTTACATTATTTTTAAATCTATAATTAGAAGACATAGCATTTTAATGTTTTTAAATGGGTTCTTTAAGTGCAGGTGTAATATGTGTGTAGAATATATTATTCCATTAAATATTTTCCATCTATTGTAATGATTTTACTTTATAAAGTTTTCACGATATTACAATTAATATTAATTTATATAAATATAATGTAAACCTGATAAAACTTATTCGAAAATTAGATAATTGGTTTGAGTAAAACTTCTTCTGATCATACATTTTGATTGTACATTTTAAATAATTCAATGAAAAGTATTGATGTTTGTGCTTTTATTCTACTGGCAGAAAATCCCATTCAAATATATAAAAGCAGTGTTAAGGAACAATGAATATGTATGTTTAAAAAAATTTTTACGCATAGTAGTTTAAATTATTTTTAATTTTATTTATGAATTTACAATATTTAGTGTGTTGATATTTAGCATTTCTACTATTAAATATTAAATGTTATTGGTTTAAATCGAATTGAAGTTTATCCATTAAAATCTGAGCATTTCAAATGTTGCAAATATTCATTTAGTTATAACATCAAGTATTAAATTAAATCAAAATTTCAAGTGTATGAAAAATTTAGGTTACTGGGAAGAGGTCGGAAAAGTATTTTATTAATAATTGAAATTTGTACAAGATATATATATATATATATATATATATATATATATATATATATATATATATATATATATATATATATATATATATATATATATATATATATATATATATATATAATTGCAATAATATATATATATATATATATCCTTGCACAATTGATGAAACAAACGGAAATCCATTTATCTAATGTACACGGACAGTCACATAACAATATTTTCTTCTTAGAGAATGAAAGATCATTCGAATCCGTTTGTTTTGTAAATTGGTCTTCGGGAACTAGAAAGCTTCGAACAGAACACCAAACTTTCTTAATATGAGCCGCTGTATATTGGTCCCAAATGAAACACTTTATTTTAATTTTCCACTTTGGTCTGATCAGCACCTTCTTATGCTTTTTTCTGATCAGTTTTCGCTATCAGTACAGTAATTTCCTAAGCTGAAATTCAGCAGTTTTTTCCATAGTAATATTCCTACATAAACTGAATATTTTATGGCGAAAGAATATTAAAGTATTTTATATGATTTTTTTTAATGTTCGAAAAAACTTCAATATTCAAATATTCATATTGTTCTGTTACATAAAAAGTCGACAAACATTTCTGAAAAGGATAAAAGACATTTTAATCTCTTAATCATATGGAAATTTAATTTTATTAAATAGTTTAGAGGATAGTATTAAAACATTAAACATAAAATCCATGCTTATACTATTAGAAATTTTTGAAATGCTCCAATAAATATTTCTAGACTTGTTTTTCATAATTTTGTAATATTAAATATCTGTTTAAAATAACTCTTTAAAAGTTTTTATTAGATTATGAACCAAAATGTTTTTTACAAACTCATTTCTAAGGACTTCATCTATATTTTTGTTGATAACAAAAACATTCTTATTCCTTTAACTTATGACTAAATGACATTGTGATAGTTTAGCTATTTACACAATTGTCATATTTTGCGTATACGTTTAGGTAAGTCGCATTTTGATTTTTTTAGATAACTCCTCCATCTGGTGAATAATTTTATTTTGATCATTTTTTATTGTAAAATAATGCTTTTTATGTAAATTAAAGGAAAAATTTGTTGAAAAGAAATTACTGCCATGAGTAAGAGTACTTTATCAACAGCTTCAGTTAATAAGTTTAATTTAAATCTCTATTAATTACATTTAGTTATATTTTTGCTTGGTTAGTTTTGAATAGGTAATTTCAAGGTTCTCTCTAAAATATCGAATATTTTTGGATATAATTAGATACTTTTTTTCCTTTTCAACATTTTGGATGTTATTCAACTTCTTTTTATACTCTCAGATGTTCCTTGTCATTGATTTCTTTAAACTTTTTATTGTAATTTCTTAACTTTAAAAAGTCTCATTAATGAGTTAACACATACTAATTACTATATAATTCAGATTTACTGCAATGTAATAATAAAAATATTTTATATAATGAAAAATAAAATATTGTGTGTAGAAACTATAGAATAATGGTCTATTCCAAACATCACTTATTTAAATTTCAACACACTTAATTTTTTATAATCGATCTTAGTATATTTACATTATTTTTAAATTTATACGTATAGGATATAGCATTTTAATGTATATAAATGGGTTCTATTGTGCGGGTGTAATATGTGTGTAGAATATATTATTCCATTAAATATTTTCCAATTATTATAAAGATTTTAATTTATAAAGTATTCGCGATATGCCAATTAATATTAATTTACACAAATAAAATGTAAACGTGATAAAATATACTCGAAAATTAGACATTTGGTCGAGTAGAACTGCTTCTGACGATATATGTTTTGATTATATATTTTAAATTATTCAATGAAAAGTATTGATATTTGTGCTTTTAGTCTACTGACAGAAAATCCCGTACAAATATATAACAGCAGTGTTAAGGAACAATGAATATGTATGCTTAGAAACATTTTCACGCATAGTAGTTTAAATTCATTGCAATTTTAATTATGAATTAACAATAGTTAGAGGGTTGATATTTAATATTTCTACAATAAAATATTAAATGTTATTGGTTTAAATCTAATTGAAGTTTATCCATCAAAAGCTGAACATTTCAAATGTTTCAAATATTCATTTAGTTATAACATTAAGTATTAAATTAAATCAAAATTTCAGTTGTATGAAAAATTTAGGTTACTACTGGGTAGAGGTCGGAAAAGTATTTTATTAATGACTTAATGACTGAAAATAGAATATATATATATATATATATATATATATATATATATATATATATATATATCTATACATCTATATCTATATATATATATATATATATATATATGTATTTATATATATATATATATATATATATATATATATATATATATATATATATATATATATATATATATATATATATATAGGGAGAGTTTGAAAAACGTATAAAAGAACACTAATAAGTTATGAAATTAAAGATGTTTCTACAAGTGTTACGATATACTAAAGTTACTGTGAGAAGTTTAAATGGATTTCACACCTACAGACATCGAATATTAATATTTATTGAATTGCATTTAAAGTTGCAAAAATGTTTCATAGACAGAAATTAAATTTACATTTTTGTGTTTAGTAAAACCATATTAATTTATAAAATGAATAATTATGTTTGCCTGAACTGCATTTATATTGTTGAAATTGCAACAATATTAAAATCCAAATACTTTGTAATTTCAGAATTCCTAAATTAGCTAACAGTTTCTCTAACCAAAATGTTTTGCTAGCACTTGCAGAAAAGATATTGGTCGCTTATTAAAATATTAAAACAAAATATTGCGTTCAAAAATTAGTAAACATTTTATTCTTAATCGATAAAACATGTTGTAAGTGTGCCTATATTTATTGAAGTTTATGTTGCACATGCTCATAGGCAACGCAAACTTCAATAAAGAAGTTGCTTTAAGAAAATTATATATAGCAAGTATGTTTTTGCTCCAACGCAGTAATGATCTATATTTTGCATCATGTTTGATTCTTAAATACTAATATAAATATTAATATTCACAACATGTTGAAAATATCAGTAAATACTATCAAAATAAAATAATCAAAATATTGTAAATTAAGAATATTAAGAAATCAGAAAAGTACAAAAAGAGAAAAAGTGCTAAAATTTATTCGAAATTTTAATTGGAAAGTAAGCATGCAAATGTTAGTTTCGAATACACAAATTGATAATAAAAATAGAATAAATATATAAATTCAATAAGCTATAAGCTACGGAACAAACCCAATTTTTCTTTCAATTTTCTAAAACAATAATATGATCCATCAACCCATCTAAAGCTTAATATTCAAAAACTTCTGAAATAAATGATGTATATGTGAAAATATATTAATTAATGTTTTGCAAGCATAGAAATATTGCTAGAATATACAAAAAGTAAATTGCATTGCTCATTCTCAAGCACTCAAATGATAACATATAAAAACACTCTATACTACCATATTGTAGTAATCAATGAAGAAGTAACAAATTTGAAATTGTATATTATTTTTGCGTTCCTCACGAATTATACAAATGTACCAGTTCCCTGCTTCAATGTGTTAAACTATAATGAAATGGCACAAAAAACTAACACCAAAGAATTTTAAGATAAAATTGAAAGCAGAAATGAAGTAATGAAAATCTGCTTCAAAGCGTTGTCTATTAATTTTATGGCAATGATTACTTTGTATACTTTCGTAAGCCGTATATTGTCAAATATGAAGTCACACTCGCAAAAAAGCAATACATTTCCTACATAAAATTTTATATATAGTTAATAGTTCAAAATATTATTTTATTCCTTATACAAAATTTCAGTTAATATATGATAATATTAACTGAAAGGATATAAAAACATGCAAAAACTAATGAGATCTAAGAGAATTATGTTAATACCTAAAACAACAGTCACAATCTGATGTTTTGTTGCCTGTAAAATTCCATATTATATATTACCTAAAGAAATTGTGACCTGATATCAAATATAATATTCCTCATAATTCTTGAATCTTGTGTTCTTTTAAGAAAATACAAAATTTTTCACAGGTTACAGGACTCATGGTCATATTTACGTTATATTCTATATTTTACACCTGTTTGTATATTATAGAATATAATGTAACATTCTACATTATTCTATATTATGCAATCTACATTATACATTTCTTCTCCATTGTAAACATATAATACTAACCATTCTACAAGAATTAAAAACAATATTCTTGCAAAATCCAAATGAATTTTTAAATTTTGGGAATTGATGAGTTCCATAATTAGATAAATAAAATCTAAATTATGCAATTCCAAATGTAATTAAATTTAATTGAGTAAATTTAAATATTTACGCAAGTCATGCAACTGAAAATACTTATTTCTTTTTCATTGTATGTATGTACCTGATTTGCAATCGCTTTCTGGCTTGAAGCCATAGTAACCAATCTTTAATAAAATCACTTTATTTTAATATTTAATTGTGCAATGTGAAATTTATGGTTGTTAATTTTTTCCAATAAAATATATTATGTAAATTTTAGCACTTTGCGGTACCTCTCTACTGCATTTCTAGTTAAAAGTGTATAGTACTATTTGTGCTTTGAAAATAAACGTTTATATTTTAGTCATAAATTTTGTATAAAAAATATATTTATTGACTTCTATAATTAACGATTTGTTAAAAAATAATCTATTGAAGAAAATAACTGATCTTTCATCATTCAGTTTTCAATCAGTTATCAAAATGTTTCAAGGAATTCATACATGCAGCAGATATTGCATGATAAAAAAGTATTCATATAGTGTTGAAAGTGAATTACTTTAAAACTACATTATAAGCACTAAAAAATATAATTCATTATTGTTAATGACCCGCTCATGCAATGAGGGCAGTAAGCTATCATATGTATATATTGCAAAATATGGAAAATTAAATTATTTATTAATAATATATTGAAAGCCAACCATATGAGATAAATGATTATTTTGTTTAAAAAGTTTAGAAACAAGGTAATTTTTTTAATCATGCTTGAAAATGTTTTTATTTATGATACACTATTATTTCCTCTACAGATGTGCGGTTTTTCAATAGTGCGGTTTCGACTTCAGTAGATGACGCTCTGAGATGTGATTATGTTCATTCCATTCACATTTTGTACACAGAAAACCATGGTTAATTGCAAAAGAGACATCCATGAATTATAATATCAATGCATTGAAAAAGTACGCTTTTAATTAATGATTCCAGTTTTGATATTTTCCCAAAATTTGTCTGTCCTTAATTTATTCCATGATTGTATTTTTCACTTATGTATAGAGAAATCTAATGAAGCCAAAATTTCCTTCAGTATTTACTGACATCGCAGAATTTACTCTCAATTCTTACAATTTCCCCATTTTCTCAGAGTGATTTTATGCTTATAATTTGAAGTTAATCATCCTTAATTCTTTGTATTTAGCAGATTATGTACAATAAACACAGTACTGACGAATCTCATCTGTAATCATTGTTGATCTAGTGAAATTTTTAATTCAAGATTCAAATTTCTGTTTTTTCAAATTGATGATTTGAGTGTTGGCGATTAAGTCTTCAAGCTCTAGTTCCAATCAGTTTTGTAGTACAATCATTGTACACAATAATGATGGTCTGATGAAAAGCATTTATCTAGACACAAAAATACCTTTTTCTTAGGATATATTGCCGTTTTAAAATAATAAAGCATGAGTTTATCGTTTATAAACCAATGTCCATGATAATAAGAATGTATGTTAGCGCATGTATAATTCAAATTAAAAGGAAATCATTAACGTTCGCCTGTGGTTAAAAAGGTATAAAAATTAATAATTTGTGGTAAGCATTTATTTCTTAGCAATAAAAATTATTACCATTATAATACCCATAAATAATTTTTTTAAATATTTGATATTCATTTAAAATAACTAATTTCTGCCTGATAAATAGCTTTATTTGTAAGGATTAGGAGAAGATATAAATTATTTACTTTGTATTTTTAGATGCTTTAAAAATTAACAATATAATTAAATTAATTGCATTTGAGATATATCCCATAAAAGTAATTTATAGACAATATAATTGAAGTGTACAAGAAATGTATAAAAATGAATACCTTTCTATCATATATAAATATTTCTTTTCAATTTTCTAAATTACTCAACATACTAATTTGTCAGAAATTGATAAAATTGAGAATACATACTTCACATTTTAAAAAGGATTATGTTCAGAAAATGTAAGTGTACAAATTTTTTCACCTTAATAATACAAAAGAATCCTTCTGTTATTGTACTGTATCCTTGTCTGCACTCTCTGTTTTCGATAATCTATAGAAATTCTCGTAAAGAATGACACGCTATATTTACAAATATATCAAAATATTCCCTCAAAAGAGGTGAATATTAAGGATTGAATTATATTTCAAGAGCCAACCCATTTACAAGCACTTTAAAAGTAGATTCAAGACTGTTCATTTCGATCTGAATAATTTGACGACGAAAATATTACGTAAAATTTAAATTACTGTTTTAAGAAAAAAATAGCGTGATTAATCCAATTTTAATTGTCTATTGAGTTAAAGCATTTTATTAAATGTTTTTTTTTAGAAGTAAGTATTTTAGAAGGAAACCCTGTATTAAAATATTATCAATAGTATTAACATGATTTTGTTTACCACTTTTAAAATATTTTCTTATAGCTATTAAATTAGAAATAAACGCGTCTGCTGTGTCATATGCGTTAAACATTCCTTTTAAAGTACTCATCTGAAATTTTTGCCGATGAGTGCAGTTCTTAATACATAATGATTTCCAAATATCACATTCCTATCATTTATTTAAATGTTTTATGAAACATTCGTTATAACGCTAGTATTAAATGCATATGAGACTTGAAACGGTGTTTTTAATTGAAATCCTTCTGAAGTTTTGTCGTTTGCTAGGATATTTATGTATCTTAAAATAGAAGGAGAGGCTAGAAAGCTCTTATGCCGTTATGAATATGATATTCTAATAAAATAAAAAGTCTTTATAAATTAATCTCTCTTTAAAAGGACAATCTTATTTTAACAACGTTGTAAAAAAGGTATGCTGTAAAAAAGGTAAAAATGCGATTTTGTATGTAAAAACTATTCGTAACAAGAAAGTAATAAAGAATTAAACTTCTTCATATCATAAATCAATATCTGCAGCAAAAACACTACAGAGAGAATTTTCCAGTATGTATACAGAATTTCTGCATACATTAGCGTTAAAAAATCTATATAATTTTAATTGGTTTTATTTTTTAATGTAATAAATGTTACGAGAACGATGTACACATCTTACAACTGCAAAATAATGCTTAAACGAAGTCGGGATATCCAACTGAAAAACAATATTTAGACACAGATGTATAACATCAATGTGTCCCATATGTGACCAACAAATAACGTCTTACTAGATATTCTCTGACGCAGAATTTATGCCCATGATAGCACAATCAAGACAAATTCGGATTACCACTGACTAATTTAGACACTCTTCAGTGATCTGTCTAATTTAGACACTCTTCAGTGATTTGTCTAATTTAGACACTCTTCAGTGATTTGTCTAATTTAGACATTTCTTCTAAAGACTATAACAGCTGGTCACTTCTTCAGCATTGTGTGTGAATGTGTCATATGACAATATGTGAAGTAAAAATGCATGAGCTCAATATAATTTCAGTAGGTTACTGAGTATGAGTAGATTACGCAAAAGATATTTATTTTAACATTGTGAAGTGTGATTATTATAGATTGACACCGATCTCAGTGCAATAGTTGATTAGACTGAATGCGAAAAGCATTTACTTTTACTCCCAGTTTGCAAAGTTAAATGTCGAGAAGACTGTGCAAATTTTGGGACATTAATCTTTAGCAAATCATGACACATATAAATTCAAACGTTTTTTATGTTTCGGATATAATTTACTTCAGTAAAGATTCACTTTATCTCTGGTTAGATGTCCTTTTCACCTTATTTACGACACAAGGCTTTGATGGCTTTTTATGAAAAACTGTGTTTAATTCATATGGGAAATATTTTTCTTGTAAGTGGTAAATATTTTCTGTTTTATTCGAACCATTTACAAGCAAATTATTTTATCTTATTAAAGATTTTTATTAAATAAATCAAGAAATGTATAAGATTGTTAGTTAATAAACAAAATCATTACGCATATAAATGACATTTTTCTATTGATGATAATTATAAACTTTATTGTTAGTGACACATTATTAGCTATTTTTTTTAATTCTTTAAAAGAGAAAGAGCAAATAAAATATCTATATATGATTTTGAAACTACAGACTTATAATTCCGTAAAGTGCACTTTCGAATTGTTTTATAGATTTTATCGTTTAGATTTTAAAATTATCTCTATCTTTTTTTATGAGGAGCGACGATGGTTCAGATTTTTGCGTAATTTTTTGATGAATATTGGATGGAACCATTGAATATCATAATTAATTTTTAATCAGCTTGAAATCATTAGTCAAATGTGTTAATTTTGTTACGAAAAGAAATGTTCATTAATATCATTTTACAATTTATTGAAATTTTTTGTTTTATAATTGAGAATTGAGACTTAGAATCACTTTTAGAATGTAATATTTCCTTGGCATTTCAATGCAATTATTTTTTCCACATTCTTCTTAAATATTTAAATATTCGGAAAGAACATAATTTATATAGTGTATTTTTATTGAAAGCAATAGCAAATAAATGTTAGATGTTAAAATTTTTTTCATCAAAACATGGTGACACCAACAAATTTTGAAAAATTTGCAATATTTCATATATAGTCCATATTTTCACAGTTTTGAATATCAACATTGGTGAGCACGAATACTTAATATCAAAATATGTTTATATCTTAATTGAACACTACTTGAAGAATAAAATTATTTAGCTATTAAAGTTTTAATACAAATATAAACAATAGATTATTTCGCTTTTGTTTTACTATTATCACTTTGCAAACTGTATTTTGAACTACCTTATGAATATCATAAGTATTTATTTCAAATATCTATCAGTGAAGGTAATTACCACAATAAAATCATAAATTAGTTAACAAAAGGAGCACCAATTCTTAGAAAATACTTTAAAATACAGGAGTTTACAAAATTGCGCTGCTGAACTTCTAAAACTAATTCTTTTAATCTGGTAACTAATTTTATCTTGATCCTTTGTTTGTAAAATAATGCTTTTTATCTAATTTAAAGCCCAAAATTAATGAAAAGAAACTTAACTGTCTTGAGTAAGAACATTTTACCAAGAGTTTCAGACTGAGTCTAATTTTAATATATATTATTTATATTTACTTACATTATTGTTCAGTTAATTTTAAATTGGAAATTTTAAGAATATCTTTAAAATATTAAATATTTTTTGATATAAGCAATTATTAGTTTTTTTTTAGTCCTTTTCAACATTTTGGATGTTACTCATCTTCCTTGGACACTCTGAGACAGATTTTGTCATTGATTTCTTTTAGCTTTGATTGTATTTTTATTTTTGTATTTTCTTAATTTTAAAAAGGCTTACTTATGAGTTAAAAAATACTAATTACTCTATGTTTCAGATTTACTGTAATAAAATAATTAATAAATTTAATTTAACGAAAATTTAAATAATTTGCGTCTGTCATGAGACTTTATTCTTGGCTGTACTGTCTGGTTTCGATAATCTGCAGAAATTCTCGTAAAGAATGACTCATTATATTTATAAATATTTCAAAAAATTCTCTCAGATAAAGTGAAAATTAAATAGTGAATCCTATTTTAGACGACAACCCGTTTATAAGCACTTAAAACGTAGATTCAAGATTCAGTTCATTTCAATCTGTACACTTTAACAATGAAAATGTTGCATAAAACTTAAATTTAAATTATACTGTTTTATGTATAAAAATACAGCATTTAATCCATCTTTAAATTTTTATTAAATAAACGCATTTTATGAAAAATTTCCTTCTATCATAAAAAAGTAATTAAGAGAAGATACTTGTATTGAAATAATAACAATGGTATTAACATATTATTGTCTGCCACTCTATAAAATATTTTCTTATAGCTATAAAATAAGAAAAAAAAACGCATGCGGTTATAACCAGTTTTCCATAAATTTTATGAAAGGGCTCGTCTGATATGTTTTGGATGAGTGCAGTACTTAATATATAATAATTGTCTCATTGCTTTTATTAATTGGAATTTTTTATGAATCCTTCAGAAAAAGGGAAATATTTAAAGCGCATGAGATATGTTGACAAGACTTCTTTTTACTTGTTGAAAATTGTTATAAAGCTTCGTATTGAGATAGGGTATTAATGTATCTTAAAGTAGAGTCAGAAATGCTAGAAAGATGGTATTTTGCTACGAAGATCACATTCTATTAGAATGAAAATTTTTTATACATTATAATCTTCATAAAATGCAATCATATTTTAACATAACATTCTGTTAAATTTTGCTGCGATAAAAATGCGATTTCGTATGTAAAAACTACTCGTAACAAGAAAGTAACAGAATTAAATTCTTTCATTCATTGAATGAAAATCTTCAGCAAAACATATTACAGAGATCATTTTCCAGTAGGAGTACAGAATTTCGGAATATTGATTTTAGTATCTCTATAATTTTAATTGGATTATTTTTATTGTAAAGAAGATTATGGGAAAGATATGTACATTTTACAACTGCAACACATAATGATTAAACGAAGTCACAATATCCAACTGAAAAACACTATTCAGACACAGATATAGAACGTGTTGTCAACAAAGTGTCTCTATTCGTGAACCCTTAAAAACGTCCTTCAATCTAATCTTTGATGCGGAATTTATGCTCATTACAGCTCACATGACTAATTTAGACACTCTTCATTGATGAATCTTATTTAGAGATTTCTGTCTAAGACTCTCACAGCTTGTTTCTTCTTCAGTATATTGTTTGAATATGTAATAAAACAATGTGTGAAGTAAAAATGCCTGACATCAATATAATTTCCAGTAGTTTACAGTAGTTTACACTAAAAGGTCTTTATTTTAACATTTGTTCATTGTGAATTGTGATAATTTTGGTCTGACACCTATCTCCGTCCAGGAGTTGATAAAATCGAATGCAAAAATCATTTACTGTTTATCCCAGTTTGTATACTTTATGTGGACACGACCATGCAAATTTTGGTGCATTAATCTTCTTCATAACAGTACACTTATGACTTCAAAAGTTTCTGATGATCTCGTTATAATTTCCTTTAATAAAGAAAGAATTCATTTTTTTAATTCTCGTGCGTTGTCCTTTTAGCTATATTTAAAACGCATGTCTTTGATGCTTTTTTATCAAACACTGTGCTTAATTCATATGGGAAATATTTTTCATGTAAGTGATAAATATTTTCTGTTTCACTGGAACCAGTTCCAAGAAAATTATTTTTTATTATAAAAGATTTTTATTCATTATATTGAAAACTATAAATTTTTTTTTATTTAATAAATAAAATCATTACATATATAAATGATTTTTTTCTGTGTCTGTTGATGATAATTTTAAATTATTTTGTTAGTGAATCATTTAATTTATTAGCTAATTTTTAATTCTTAAATCTGAAATTAACAGAGGAAATAAAATATTTATTTATGATTTTGAAACTACAGGCGTTGAATTCTTTTAAGAGCAATTATTAAACTTTTTTTAAATACTTTGTCTTTTAGATTTTAAAATAATCACTATCTAATTTCTATAAGAAGCGAAGATGATTCAGATTTTTGTATAAATATTTGATGAATATTAGATGGAACCCTTGAATATAATAATTAAATTTTCTCAATGAACATGAAAATATTTGTCAATAGTATGTTTATTTTGTTACGAAAAATGAATGTTCATTAATATCATTTTATAATATATTTTATTTTTAAATAGGATTTTTATTTTTAAATTTGAGAATTAAGATATAGCATCACTTTTAGAATGTAATATTTCCTAGGAATTTGAATGCATCGATTTTTTCCACATTCTTCTCAAATATTTAAACATAGGGCAAGAACTTAATTTATATCGTGTATTTTTTATTTAAAACAATAGCCAATAAATGTTACATGTTAAAAATTTTTTCATCAAAACAAAGTGACTCAAACAATTTTTGAACACATTTGCAGTAATACACACTTGCACAATTTTGAATATGAACATTGGGAAAGATGAGTACTTAATTATAAAATATGTTTATTTCATAATTGAATGCTAATTAAAGAGCATTATATATATATGTGTGTGTGTGTGGTTATATATTCATTGAATATAAAATGTTTTATTTTAGCTATTAACGACTTATTTCACATATGCTATCTATATTTTGAACTAAACTATAAATATAATCAGGATTTATTTCAAACATCTGTAAGTCAAGGTAATTACCACAACTAAAGCATAAATTTAAGTGTAAATAGAACACTACTGCCCTGAAAATATTTTAAAATACAAAAATTTACAAAATTGCGTGATAAACTTCTAATACTAATTTTTCCATCTATTAAATAATTTTATTATGATCCTTTTCCTATTGTAAAATAATGCTTTTTATCTAATTTAAAGGTCAAAATTGTTTAAAAAAACTTAACTAGCATGAGTAAAAACAATTTACCAAGAGTTTCAGTTATGGAGTTTTATTTTAATCTCTATTAATTTGATCTAGTTACACTTTTGTTTAGTTAATTTTTAATAGGAAATTTCTAGAATATCAATAAAATATCGATTATTTTTGGGTATGAGCCATTAGTAGATATTTTTTTCTGTTCTACATTTTGGATATTATTTAGCTTCTTTCAAACTCTGAGATATTTTTTAGTCATTGAATTCTTTAAGCTTTTTATTGCATTTTTTTACTTTCAAAAGTGCTCATTTATGAGGTAAAAAATACTAATTACTAGATATTTCAGATTTTCTGTGATATAGTAATTAATATATTTTATTTAACAAAAAAATATTTTGTTTAGAAACTAAGTGATAATAGTACATTCTAAACATCACATATTTAAATATTTCAACACATTTAATTTTTTACTATCGATTTTAGTATACTTACATTAGTTTTAAGTTTATGATTAAAGGTCATACCATTTTACACATTTTATAAACTCATTCTAAATTTGTGGATGTAGTATGTGGGTAGAATATGTTATTCCATTATTTATTTTCCTATTATTGTAATGCTTTTACTTTTATAAACTATTCGGAATATGCCAATTAATATTAATTTACATAAATATATTGTAAACGTGATAAAAATTTCTCGAAAATAAGATAGTTTATTAGAGTAGTAGTATTTTGCTGACATATTTTTATTATTAATTTTAAATAACTCAATGAAAAATACAGATGCTTAACTTTTATTCTACTGCCTGAAAATCCCATTCTAACATACACTGCTGAACAATTTATAACGACGGATCCCGAATGCATTGTAGCATAACATTAAGCTAGACATGAGGCCTAGAAGGATAAAATATACTTGCCAGACTGTTCAACCTTTAGAATAAGGAATACTTATTGTTTGAAAGTACAAGAGGTATGAAACATCTGAAAGAATAAAATATCCATTTGAAGCTGCATACGGAAAAATGGAACAATGATTCTAAAAGTCAGCAGCCACCTTGAAGAAAGGTATCAGTACGGGATATGTCCACCGTGGAGTGTCATGCAACATTCCACACGTCGTATCATACTTTGCACAACATTATCCTGCAGCTGTTGAGGGAATTTATCCCATTCCTATGTGAGTGCACGGATGAGCATGTTCTTGTTTGTCTGAGGATAGTTTTGACCAGCAACTTGCCTCCCCAAAGCATCCCAAACATTTTCAATTTGGCTTAGATCTGGAGAACGTGTTGTTCATACAAGGCGTTGAATACACTCTCTGCGTAGACAATCCTGAACAGCGAGTGTTCGATTATGTGTTGCATTGCCATTCATAAAAAAATTATGACCGACAGCACCAAGGAAAAGACGAAGATGAGGAAGTAGAACTTCATTAATGAATCGTTGCCCCGTCTTAGTCTCATTCGCAAGAACATGTATAGGCGTGCAGCCATTATTCATGATGACGGCCTGCACTATGACACTGCATGTCGAATACCAGTCCCTTTCCTGAATATTTTCTACCAGATATTCAGTACCACTCTCGCACCGGATTATTTGGCGTCTACAATCCTGTGACAGACTGAACTTACTCTCATCTGAGAAGAGTACTCATTCCCAGTCCTGTTCAGTCTTATTGCGATTCTCACGACACCATTGCATATGGGCATTACGGTTCTGCCTGGTCAATATGACACACAAAACAGGCCTGCGGGCGTATAGTCCTCCTCCCCTCAAACGTCTGAAAACAGTTTTTTGGGAGATCTGCTTTCTTTAGGCAGAAAGAAACTGATTTACCATCTGCTGAGCTGTGGTGCGCCTGTTCGTTTTTTCTGATAGGTTTATATATCTGCCTTCTGCAAACGTCGTATTTCTAACGCGACCTCCCCCGTGCCGCCTACTTCGCATTTCAATTGTTTTAAATGTCTACCACAGCCGTTTAACCATGCTGTGACCGATGTCGTACTCCCTGGAAACATCTGTTATTTTTCGCCCTTCTTCTATCATTCCAATGATTCGGCCACGCATTAAATCATCTAAGTGATGTCGGGAAGACATACCAGTAATTTCAAGTTCTTCTATTAAATCTTTGACTTCAAACAACAACTGTCCACACGCAACAGCACCTTTAAAGCTCTTATGAACGCTATCACGTAATGAACAGATGTGGAAAAAAAATATTTCCACATGCATACTTCTTCTTACTATATCGCGCACTTATTCTAATTATCCACATTTTGCTTCCTTT
>CM057820.1:72714340-72862187 GCA_030067965.1 Latrodectus elegans | reverse complement strand
TTTAGTAGTTGCTATGGATGAGAGTCTTATCCGTCATTATCAATAGTCCAGCAGTATATAAAGGCAGTGTTAGAGAACAAAGAATATATATATTTAAAAATTTTTGAAGCAGAAAAATTTCAATACATTATAATAAAGTTTAAAAATTAACAATATCTGGACATTTAAATTAAACATTTCTACAATAAAAAATCTCGATTATATATCAATTATATAAAAGCAATCCGATTATATATAAATAAAACGTTCTTTGTTTATATATAATCGGGTTCCTATGGCATGTGTGAAGGTGCGATGGTGGCCCACTTCCTCTGGTGCACCCGGGGCAACGCTTCGGCGGCTAAGAGTTGGCTGCTTCTGGCCGGTTCCTTGGGTATCAGGGAAAAATAGATTAATAGACTCTGTTGCAGTTGTAACTGTCTACAATCTGCCATTGGAAAAAAATCCTTATACCTAATTGAAATTTATCCATATTAAGCCGCACATTTCAAATAAAGCAAATATTAATGTTGTCATAATATTAAGTATTAAATTAAATCAAAGTTTTAAATCTATGAAAAATTTAGGTTACTGGATGAAGGTCGGAAAACTATTTTATTAATGATTGAAAATTTGTACAACGCACGTATATATTGAGAGTGAAAAACGTATAGAAAAAATTAATATGTTTTGAAATTAAAGATGTTGCAACAAGGGTTACTTAGATTAATATGACTAAGCAATTTAAACGGATTTCACATCAGCAGATATCATAATATTGATATTTATTTAGTTGCATTTAAAACTGTTAAAATGTTTTATTGACACAAATTAAATTAGTAAAATTATTTAGTAAAACCACATTAATTTTATGAGACGAATAATTATGTTTTTCTGAACTGCATTTTTTTCGTTGAAATCGTTATAAAATTAAATTCCAAATACTTGGGAATGTCAACATTAATAAATTAACTAGCATTTCCTATAAACCAGAATGTTTTGCTAACACTCTGAAATAGTATATTGGTCGCTGAATAAAATAATAAAAACACAGATTGTGAGCGAAAATTAGTAAGCATTATATGTTTAACAGAAATAAAACATGTAGAAAGTATGCTTACTCGTTTCATAAAGTTGCCACTTTTTTCCGCGCATGCTCGTACAGAACACTAACTTCAATAAATATGCTGTTGTAAGAGAAAAGGAAATATAACAATTGTGCAAAGGCTCCAAAGCAATAATTATGGATTATTACACACACATCATTTTATATCCTAAAATACTAATATAATTATCGCAAGTCACAGGCTAATGAAAGTATCATCTCTCTCTCAGTAAATCTTATCAAAATATAAGAATTAAAATATTATTAATTAAGAAAATTCAAAGATTCAGTACAAAAAGCGAAAAAAAGCTTAAAATTATTCTAAAATTTAATTGTAAAGTAGCCATACAAATGTTTCTTACGGATATTCAAATCGAAATTATTGAAAATAAAAATAGAGTAAATATACACTGCTGGACAATTGCTAAGGACGGATAACACTATCATCCATAGAAACCACAAAATGGAAGAAAACAAAATATGGTAAATTAGAATATGTGTGGGATATAGTAAGAAGAATTATGCGTATGCAAATTTTTTTTCCACGTTTGTTCATCACGTGACATCGTTCATGAGAGCAATAAAAGATTTGACGACTGTGAAAATTTGTTGTTTCAAGTCAAAGACTTGCAGGAAAGATTTAATAGACGAACTTCAAATTTTTGGCGTGTCTTCCCGAAATCACTTAGAAGATTTTATGCTTTGCCAAATTATTGGTAAGATCAAAGAAGGGAGAAAAATAACAGATGTTACCAGGGAGTTCGATATCGCTCACAGCGTTGTTTAGCGGCTGTGTAAGTCATTTAAAACTACTGAAACGTGTAGTAGGTGGCACTGGGGTGATCGTGTTAGAAGTACGGCGCATGCAGAAGATAGATATATCGTCCTATCACAAAAAAGGGACTGGTGCAACACAGCTCAGCAGGTGGCAAATCAGTTTCTTTCTGCCTGAAGAAAGCAGATCTCCTGAAAAACTGTTGAAAGACATTTGAGGAGAGGAGGACTATACGCCCGCAGACCTGTTGCTCGTGTCCCATTGACCAGACAGTATCGTAATGCCCATTTGCAATGGTGTTGATAGCAACGCAATTGGACTAAACAGGACTTCGCATGCGCATTATTCTCAGATGACAGTAGGTTTAGTCTCTCCTCAAGTTGTAGATGTTAATTGATCTGGCGATAGAGCGGTACTGCTTAACGTCCAGAAATTATCCAAGAAAGGTACCAATATCCGACATGTAGTGTCACGGTGTGACCGGCACCGTGATCAATGGCTGCACGCCCCTAAAGTTGTTGCGAATGGGACTATGAAGGGCAAAGGATACATTAATGAAGTTCAAATTCCTCACGTTCGTCTTTTCCGTGGTGTTGTCGGTGATAAATTTGTTTTTATGGGCGACATGTCATCGAACACTCGCTGTTCAGGATTGTCTAGGGAGTCATTGTATTCAACGTCTTGTATGGCCATCTTGTCTCAAGATCTAAATCTCATTGAAAATGTCTAGGATACTTTGGGGAGGCAAGTTGCTGGTCGAAATTATCCTCCGAATAACATAACATCCTCTTCCGTGGACTCACAGAGGAATGGGATTAAATTTCCTTAACAGATGCTGGATAATGTTATACAAAGTGTGATATGACGTGCGAAATGTTGCAATACACACCACGGTGGACATATCCCGTACTGATTCCTTTCTTCAAGGTGCCTACTGAATTTTAGATGCATTGTTCCATTTTTCCGTATGCAGCATCAAATGAAGTTTTTTTTTTTTCTTTCAGATGTTTCATAGCTTTTGTCCTTTCCAGAACAATAAATATTTTTATTCTAATGTCTGAATAGTGTTGCAACTATATTTTATCCTACTAGGCCTCATGTCTAGCTTAATGATATGCTACATTGCAATTTGTGATCCGTCCTAAGCAAGTGTCCAGAAATGTTTTATATATAAGGAAATATGAAAAATACCAAATAACTTTTTTTTACGTTTCATTCTCAACTGAAATATTTCTTTTGCCTTTGTTTTTTATTCAACATTCTTATTATTCTCACATAATATTATATGCATAGGAAATAATCTATTCTAAGTTGCCCTAATCGAATGTAAAATTCTTCCATTCTTCTTTGATAACCTATTTTGTTTTGCTGGTTAATGTAATCTAGCAAGAAAGTAATTTTTTCTCCTTAAAAATACAGAAGAATCCTTCTATCATGGTACTTTATCCTTGTCGCCATTGCCTGTATTCGATAATCTGTAGAAATTCTCATAAAGAATGACTCGCTATATTTACAAATATTTCAAAAAATTCTCTCAAATGAAGTGATAATTAAGAAGTGAATCCTATTTCACGAGCCTTATAAAATCTTTAAAACTAGATTCAAGATTCTGTTCAAACAAAACTGAATATTTTGACAACAAAAATGTTACATTAAATTTAACTTACTGTTTTAAGAATAAAAAATACAGCAATTAATCCTTTTTTAAATTTTTATTGCATGAATGCATTTTATTAAATGCTTATTTATATTAAAAATAAATTAGAGGAAATAGATAGATTGAAATAGTAGCTATAGTTTTAACATAATATTGTCAACCACTTTATAAAATATTTTTAATAGCTATAAAATTTGAAATAAACGCGAATAGTGTATCAGCAATATTACTGTCGTCTTTTGAACGTGCTCGACCAAATTGTTTGGGGATGAGTGCAGTAATTTTCAAATGTCACCTTAAGTTTATTTATTGGAAGCTTTTAGGAAATCTTTATGGAAAGTGAAATATTTAATTTATATGAGACTTGAAAGACTTTTTTTTCTTCTTGGAAATCCTATTGAAGGTTTGTCGTGAAGTAATATTTAATGTATCATAAAATAGAAGGATACGCTAGAAAGCTAATCTTTCATTTTTTTAATTCACATTCTAATAAAATGAAAAAATTATAATAAATTAAAAAATTTAAAAGTAGAATCTCTCTCTCATATTTTAACATAACTTTGTGTAAAATGTTTGTATAAAAATGTTATTTCGTATGTAAAATCTATTCGTAGCAAGAAAATAATAAAGAAATAAATAGTGTCATGTCATAATTGATAATCTGGAGCAAAGGCATATTACAGAGATAATTTTCCAGTACGTGTACTGATTTATGCATATTGGTTTTATAGTATCTGCATAATTTTATCTTGGCTTATATTTAAGTTTAATAAAAATTACACACATGACTAATTTAGACTCTTAAGTGATGAAACTACTTTAGACTTTTTTTCAGATAACTGTCACAGCTTGTCACTTCTTCAGTATATTTCTGAATGTGTCTTATGACAATATGTGGAGTAAAAATGCATGGACCCAATATAATTTCAGTAGGTTACTGTGTGTGTAATTTAGACAAAATAGTCTTTATTTTAATATTTGCTCATTGTGAAGTGCGATTATTATGATCAGATACCAATCTCAGTGCAAAAATTGATCAGACCGTATGCAAAGATCATTTACCGCTTATCAAAGATTGTATCGTTGTATATGGAGACAACCATGCAAACTTTGGTGACATAATCTTTATTACACATGGCATTCATAAAAATTCAAAAGTTGTTTTTAATTTTTATATGATTTCCTTCTGTAAGAAAAGATTCATTTCTTTAATTCGGTTGCTGCTTTTGGCCATATTTACAACGCAAGGCCTTGAAGATGACTTTTTATCAAAAACAGTGTCAAAAACAAAGTCATATGTGAAATACTTTTCTAGTATGTGGTAATAATTTTTTAATTTATTAAAACCAGTTGCTAGCAAATTATTTTATCTTATAAAAGATTTTTTTTAATAAGTTAAGAACTGTACACAGTTTTCACTTGTTAAATATAATCATTTATCTTACAAATTCTTTTCTTCTGTTAGTGACAGTTATAAATTATTTTGTTAGTGAATCGTATTAATTTATTAGATATTTTTTAACTCTTGAAAACTCAAATAGAGAGAACGAATAAAATATCTATATATGGTTTTGAAACTACATATGTTTCATTCTTTTAAGAGCAATTTTGAAATTTTACTTAAAATTTTATCATTAAATTTTTAAAATAATCTCAACACTTTTTTTCTATTAGAAGCGACGATGATTCACAGATTTTTGCATAATGAATATTAAATGAACATTTTAATACCATAATTTTTCATTGATTAATGAGCATGAAAATATTTGTCGAAAATGTTAATTTTGTTACGAGCAAATAAATGTTCAATAATAATATTTTTTAATTTAACGGCAATTTTTAATTTTATTAATATTTATTTTTTAATTTTCTTTCGAGAAATGATCAAAAAGTGAAATTTATCTCATACAAAATAAAAATGTTTTTATTCTTCCTTGAACTAATAATTAATATAAAAAATAAGGAAAGAAAAACCTATTTATTCAGAAAATTAAAAAATTCCCACCTTTTCACAATGCAGAATTAACTTTTGTGATAAATTAGTTAAATCCAAGATTATATTCATTGCATTTGGATTATGTTGATACTGAAAATGTTCTATCAAACTTAAATTCAAAGTATGGCTATAGAAATAGTGTAAAACAAGTTAACTGAGTGTTCAAACAAAAATAATTTAAATTCCAAGTTTTATGCGTACCCTCGTCTAATTACTTAATTCTATTAAATACATCTGATCTTAAATTCTATTAAACATACTCTGAATGAAATTGGATACTTCTTAATTGCAAGTTCAGTTTGCTCCTTTTTTCTAACAATATTCTCAGCTGTGTCTGAAATTGTTCAGTGAGGAATAAACATCCTATTTTCAACATCCATGATTCATAATCATAAAAATAAATAAAAAAAATAGTATCGAATCAATGTTATTCATTCTAGAGTGAGTTGTGTAAGGCTGAAACGTAGCCACAGTATTTATTTTAAATTAAAAGAGAAAATTTTAATTTAGCAACTGTGCAGTTTGAGCGCTAGATGAATAGTTGTCTCTGTTTCTACGCTCATTTCATTGTTTTAATCCAGGCATAGTTGTTTGCAAATGGCCGGAATTGATTTAAAATTATAGATATTATCAAATGACAATCCTGATCAGAATGCGATTGTTAGTGGCAACTGAAATCTAATTTAAAATATATGTAATAAATACAATGAATAGCAACAGAGAAATGATTTTCTCAAATATATCATATTTCTTTCTTCAATCAAGAATATACCATTTTTGTAAAAGTATGATTTTGTTTAACATTATTAGTATTTATTTCCCTCTAACAAGATTAAAATTGATTTTCTATAACATCATTTCTTCTTTTCTCATTATTAAAGAGAAAAAAATATTGTTAACTTTTTTTAAACTTAATTTTTTTTTCAATTTCCGTATTCAAAAGCATTATATTTTACGCAAATTTCACACATTTAATTTTATTATAGAAATATTTCATATACTAGGATGTATCAACATTTAGTGATGAGCAGTTTTCATTACAGATTTAAATATTTATTTGAACATTTTTATAATAATGAGTAGAGTTTTTTTTTTAATTTTCTGTATATCTTTGAAAACATGTAATCAATGAAAAGTGAATATTGAAATAATTGATGATTACTCAAATAATAATATTATATTTAATGCATTTTAATGAAATTTTATAAGTGAAAAAAATTAAACATTAATCAATATTTAATAAATGAATTAATACTAAACTAAGTATACATAATTATATTACCAATACAATGTTTTGCAGTTTATAAGAATATTTTAAAATTTCTAAGAAAAATGTATTCTAAATTAAACACTAACAAAATATTTTGTTTTTCCAATGAAATATTCCACATATTTATTATTTTTTTTTATCATTTTCAAACATTTCTACATTAAACTTTTAAATATATTTCTGTCAATAATAATGGCTTTTTATCAGCAAAAATAATCTACATTATATTTTTATATTCTTGAAGTTGTTTCCCATGTATATACATGTACATGTTCTTAATATTTTCTGTTTAAGGTTTCTTTATATTTTATATATGCTGTTAAAACAAATAAAACGTCATATTTAAATATAGAAAGTAGTTATAATTAGTTACCAGTAATTAATTGTATAAGCAGCTGAGAACAAAGTGATTATAAGAATCTGAAGGAAAGAAATGAAGCGTGGAATGATTATGTAATTATTTAAATTTTAACAATGTACAATTGAACGAAATATAATTAGATTTCTTATTCTCTTTTGAAAATCCCAGTGTAAAGTAAATCAAAAAATACTGATTTTATAACAAGTTAAGAAGCGAAAAAAATATTCAGGCATTTTTTATTAAATCATAAAATGCTCTGTTCTGTAAAATGACTCTAATTAAAATTTTCTGGATATTCAAGAAATTGCTCTCTATATGTATTTGAAGAAAATTATAAATGTTTCTAAAATATTCAAATAAAAATATTTCAATGAGTGTCGACAGAATTTATTTAAACTATTTTATTCTGCGAAAGACAGATTATTATATTTACTTAGCATGTGATTTTTTAAAATAATTTTATATTTATATCTTGGTTTTGTGTCAAACATTGAATGTTATAAAAAGTTATAATTCCTTGAAAAAAAAAAGTATAATGCGATTAAACATTGAAGACTGTTTCAATGACACTGTATAACTGATTTTGTTTTTTTGCATTGGAAATGAAAATTGTTATTTTTAAAATGTGTCTTTTCTAAAATACTTAGATTTGTACCATTTATGGATATATAATAGTGTAATCCGTATTTTTATTTTATTTCAATATTAATATTTATGCGTGTCATGTATCACTGTTTAGGAATAAAATTAAAATTTATATGATTCTAAAAATTCAAAAAATTTGGGGAACATCTATTTTAGTTTACCTTTCATTTGAATCTTAGGACGTGTGTGATAGATCGATTTTATATTAACGAATAATGCATATCAATATATATATATATATATATATATATATATATATATATATATATATATATATTTAAATTCTAATTTTATATTAATTTAATTTTTCTCAATTCTATGATTTTTGAACAGTTCTTAGGAATATGTTATAAAAATATTTTCAAAAAATACAAATTTATTGAGATGATTCTTGTTTATTTATATACATTTATTGCATTGCCTTTTATATTTTTTATATAAAACCCCAAATCAAAATTGTCCTGAATATAATTATATTTCACTTATAAAAACATTAAAGAATATTTTTTATTTGTTATCAAGAAAAAAAAAGGAAAATAATAGAAATATATTCCATAAAAAAACAAATAATTACAATCTTTTATAAGAGATTTTATTTAAAAGATTTTTTTGAAGTAATAAATTAAGTTATACTAAAGATTTATGCAAATATTTTACACTGAACAATAGGCCACTGAGAAAGATTCAAAAAGGAAATTTTGATTAATCCCTTGTAAGATGTTTGATGTCAGATATTAAAATTACTGAAGACAGGACACCTAACATAGTTTTTACAGGATTTGAAAAAAAAATGTCTATAATTAATTTTTAGGTAAATTATCTTTTTTTTCTACACATTAAAACAAAAATTATTAACACATTAAGCAAATTATTTCATGTAAGCATTGCATATATTCAACTGCTTATTTTCTTGATTTGAACATTAATTTATATAATTGTACCAAAGCAGTATTAAATCAATAATATAGTTATCAGCCTAATTTGTTTTCATCGTAATTGTTTATTTATCTGTGGCCAATATTTGCAAGCAATGTATATTTTGACCAGAGTTTGCATTTCAACGAGGACACCAAATTACTACAACGATTAAACGAAAGTCAAAACAAAAGAACAACTGAATTTTAATCTAATAAATAACAATTTGTAAAATGCTTTCGAATAATTTAAAAAGTAATTCCAATAAATGCAGGGTTTTCCACAATAAAAATATTATAAGCTGGGGTCTGAAAATTCTAAAATTCTTACATATATAGGTATGCATTCGGAAGACTAAAACAGTTTCTGACACATTGAACAAAACTCTTTAAAATTAAGCTTATAGTTTTTTATTCTCAAATATATCTATTCTCATGGAAACTCAAATAGATAATTGACTGTAATACGAGTGCAAAGTTGAAGTAGTAGGACTATATTCTTCGCTTCGCAATACATCGAGTTCGATTCCAAATATTGTTAAAAAAGGGAATATCAATTATGTTTTGTAAAGGCTAATTGATAAGCAGAATCGTAGAATTATATGTATGTGATTATATGGAGGGAAATTTTTGTAATTCCTTTTTTGCGACTTGACATTACGACTTTGTAGCTGCCAGAAGTCTATAGAAGTAAGTAATATGTAGAAACAATTACACAAAACTATTACGTTTGAAACGTTTTACTTCCAAATGGGTTGTAGACACTTTTCATTTTCCGCTGTTACATATTTAAATGCATGAAGTTCAAATACTGTATGAATACTATATATTTCAGGATAATTATAAAGTTATATTGAAGTAATACTATAGTATACCATCAACTAAGCAGATTGTTTTAAGGTTCAGATTTTAGCAAATTAATTTGCTTTCATTTTAATTGATTAGATAAAAGCCCTTATTTTTCTGAAATCATCAAAATTAAGAAAATGTTATAGTTATTAGTATTCAATATTTTTATAATTCCTTTTTGAGTTTTGCTAAAAAATTCCAGAAAGTAATTAAAAACGAACGTGAGAAATTTTAAAATCAGTTTATTACATTTATTTATAACAAGTTTTCAAAATAGAGAAATGATGCTATTTTATGAGAGATAAATGAAATTATCTGTAATATTTTTACACATTTTAAAATTTTTATATTTTTAAACATTTTATCTTTAATTAATTACGTATTTAGAAAAGATTAAAATAATTTTTGATGATTAGTTCAATTAATAGCGAGTGTTTTTGATTGAAGCATCAAATGACTTAGTAGTACCATATGAGGAAAAAATGCAAACAATTTTTGAAAAGTAATGTAGAAAATTTCATTAAATTTTACCTTTTATTGAGAAAGAAGAAATAAAAATTCTTAAAGTCAGTTTTAAAATTTTATACTAAAATATGTAAGTTTAATTTGAATTACATGATAAAAGGTATTTATAAAAGCAGCATACATACCGTGCTTTTAATCATTTTGAACCCATTAAAAAATCATGATTAACTTGGTTATATTTTACTTAGCGAAATTCTAAATCTTTTAGAGATTTTACAATTTTGTACGATTAAGTTCAAGTACTTATATTAATATTATACTGAATATCGCGTATATATATTTCGTTTTAATTGAAAGAAATAGCCTTATATAGAAATTACAGATATGTTAACTCAAATGTATTTAAATGTATTTTAATGAAATTTCACAACACATAAAAATTTAAATATTAAAAGATATTTTACCTCTTATTGTAACGGAAGTAAGTATAAACTAATTATATCACCTATTTATATTGCCAATATAATGTCTTGCAATTCATAAAAATAGTTTAAAATTTCTATGAAAAAATGTTCTAGAAACAATCCCTAACAAATTATTTTTGATTTTCCTATTAAATATTCCACATATTTAGTATTTTGTTATTATATTCTAACATTTTTACATAAAGTTAATCTTTCAGAATATTTCTATCTATAATAATGGTTTTTTCATCAGCAAAAATCCACAATAAAAGTAAATAAAAGAACATTCAAATAGGATTAGATGAAATTAGAATATATTTAAAAATTATATTTTTATTCTAATGATAGTAAATGAATATTTTACTCTCGATAATTTACATAAGAATAATATACATATTTATTAAAATTTTAAAAAAATACGCAGAGTTTTCTCTTTTCGTATACAATTTTCGTGCATTTAATTTCATTTACTCTCACTTAAAATGTCTCTAAACTTCTTCATTTGGGATTCCTGCCACTATTTTTAGTGTAGCTGATAGACATTACTATTTTAAATGCATCATCATTTATCAAAAGCTGAGACGGTCGTTTCAAAACTATTGGTTGAAACTTCAGAAAACTCTTTTTCATATCTAGATTTCATGACTTTTCAAGATATTTCAAGACTTTAATTTGTTTAAAATAAAACACACACACACACACACACACAGAAACTACGGCTAAGAATAAATAATTTTTCTACAAATAATTCAGTAAATAAAGCTCAATATATATATATATATATATATATATATCTATATATATATATATATATATATATATATATATATATATATATATATGGATATAAGTGGAGAGAGGTGTCGCAGAAAATGATAATATTTGAATATCCATATTTATCCACTGCGTGAATTTGATAAATTTTAATCTTATTTCTAAATGTTTATTTGTCAGTTTTCTTACTAAAGCATTTTTCGAGTTCTTGCAAATTTATCATACATTTATTTTATTTTTAATAAAGCAAGGGTATTTATTTAAGCAAAAATTTTACTTACAATAATAGATTGGAATAATTTTCTGAATGTATTTTACAAATCAATAATAATTCTTAATTTTATAAAATATTTATATTAACAAAAATTTTCTAAAACTTTAAATTTTAGAAAATTTAAATGAAATTTTAATTTGTATGTTACAAACTTCCTGAAAAAAAAATACAGGATGACATTTATTAATAGTTAAAAATAAGGTTTTCAATATTTATTTTGTAAAATATGAATAATAATTTGTAATTAATGACAACATTCTTTTATTTTTTAAATATGAAAAATCATTTTCTTTAATGTCTAAATTATTACTTTGTCCTGCTAACGGTGTTACGACATACAAATTCGGTAGCAATATTTCTAACGAGTTTTGTGAAATTCTTTTGTCAACTCAATTGTCTCAAAGGAATTAATGAATCAGATTTGATTTGAGAGTGATCTGAGTCGAGGGTTTAATTATAAATAAATTAATTCCGATGGGAGGCAATCGCAATCATTATGAAGTGAATGAAAGGATTCGAATCATTTGCGCTTAATCTTTAAATGATATTCCCATGTGCATAAATTATCCACACTCGCATCTCACCAGGTTTTGAGTTTAAGTTAAGCTAACACTACTAGAAATCAACACATGTAAGACACAATTGATCCAAAATGAAGTACAATTTATTTAATTATAATATAATGCTATATCTAATCTAATTCGTCATCATTATATCATTAAAAACATCAATAAAAGACAGAGAATATAATTCAGTTTTATTATATAAATAAAAACAATATAAAAATTATCCATAATTTTGGTTTCTTCGATTTAACAAAATGAAGTAAACTTTCAGAGTAAAATTTAGATTCTTAGTTACTTTTATTGTACTTACAATATGAATTATAAACCATTGTTAATTTAAAATTCATATACATAATTTATATCATTCCTGTGTGAATAATATATATGGTTTTATAATCCATTGTACATTATATAATGTCTCTGGAAACTGATATACTGAAAGAAACCTGTACATGTTTCTAACCCGATCAATTACATTTCTTATGTCATCGTTTTATAGTACAGTATGTTGGATGCTTTTACAGAATTTCCCCCTTTTAGTTCTTCCTAAGAACGATTAAGGATATATACTTTATTTCTTATGATTTCGTAAAAAAATATATAAGCCCTGAAATGAAAGCAACTGAATAATTTACATGCAAATAAATAATGTGGAAAAATTAAAGCATTGGTACTTTACATAGCATGTTAAGTCTCACAGTTTTTAAATCACAAGCAATGTTTTGTCTTGGTCATGAGATTAAATTGAGATTCAGAATTGACTTTATTTTTTCCATGACTCCCATCAATGATGAATCACATGAGAGTTCAGTTATCTTCATCAATGACTCCCATCAATGATGAATCACATGAGAGTTCAGTTATCTTCAATAAACTCATTAAAAGAATTACTGTGTTCAACGATTATATACTATTTATAGTAATGTATTATTTATGTCCACGTGACATAAACTTTAAATACGTAAATTATTTTTAATTTTTAGGATTAAATAGAAATTATGGAAAAATAGTTTCGGTGCATGCATATATCAAAATTATTCCTCCATTTTTGAAATCTCGATTATTACAATTTTCATCAGATTTAAAATTTACCCTTATATATTCGAATATAGACAGAAAATCAATTTAAAATGATTGAACATGCTAATGAAAGCATTAACAGAAAAGGATAATCTTGTAAAAACAATTAAAATCCTTTTAAAATATCTCATATCAGACATTTATAAGATATCCACTCTTAAATAATGCAAACATGATGAAATGATTTTAAAACATTTTATAAAAATGATTTATTTAACTGATCTTAACTAAAATTGGGTTTTTGGACTTATCAAACTGCACTTCATGTATTTTTGCTAAATTTTTAGAATATTATATATAGCTTTTTATATTTTTAAATTTATTTTTTAAAACAGACAGCTACCTTCATATTCATTTCCGGAATAATTAAATTATATCATGCCTTTATAAATGGATTGAAATTTAGTAGCAAAATTTAAATCACCAACTCCTTTATAATTTCAATCGAAATAACGTATGTTAATAGTTACACGATACAGTCCAAAAAAGCAAAAATATTTGGAATGTAAAAATACTATATACCTAATTGTAATACGATCAACAATATGACAAGATCCTTGACATTAACAGATTTTTTTCATTAATTATTAATTAGAATGCACTGTTGCAAAGATTCTATTTCCAATTTTTGTGTCATATCTAAGACCCCAAAATTATATGTGTTTTAGGAATTCAGAATTAGAAAATAAGCCGAAGACACTAAGAATTTTCCTCTCTATAGAGGTATCATTTCACATGGAGAACATTGAACCCAAGATTCACTATACATGGTCCTATTACCAATCACGAACATGAAGGATATTGACTTGCATATGGATTTGAAATCACTATATTTTTCCAATGAAAATGAATGTTCTAACCAACGTGTCCAATGCGCAACTTCACTATGTAAAAAAGATGTACTAAATACACTACTTCCAAAAGTTAATCAAGGAGAGGAAAATACTTATTTCCGGAAGCCAATTATAATTGAAGAGGATAAAAATCACTGCACAGGTAGATGGAAGTATACAAATATGTTAGTAAAACGCCAATCGTGATTTCATGTCAACAAATATGCAAAAAGGGCAGGCTAATACCATATCAGCTTTATAAAGGGTTACAGAAGTTGATTGTAAGTGCTGATAGAAGGTTTTTAAAACATTCTTGCAATTTGTTTTAAACACATATGTGTTTTTATCACTTCCAGAAGACGAAAGGAATATTCTGATCTCTTGGCATGAAGTTGGTCGTGTTGAAGCAGGAAAGTCGATCTCAGATGTTGCTCTTTTCTTCGGCGTTCATCATTCTATAATTTCACGTTGATGGAAGCAATTCCAGACCACACAAACAATTGTCTGAAAGCGCGTCGCCGGACGTTCAAGGGTTACAAACCGAAGATCGAAATGATGCGTATTTGGTCAAGTGGAATCACAGAGTGACCTCCACACGTGTGACATCTATTGTTACCGCGTCCATTTGTGAGGGAATATCTGCAGCTACTGTACGCCGAAAATTACATATGAGTGGACTATACTCCCGGGTACCAAGAGTTTGTCCAATCAAGAGGAACACGATTAAAGTGGTGACGGGTACATATTAATTGGACTGTGTCTGACTGGGGTAATGTCATGTTTACAGATGCATCAAGATTTTCTCTGGAGACAGATGGCAAACGTATAAGGATATGGAGTTAACAAAGAACACGTAATCAGCTCAAAAACATCATCGAACATCACACATTCCGAAGCGGAAGCATTATGGTGCGGGCAGAGATTTTCTTAGGATACCACACCAACCTGCACATCTTTAAACAGGATTCTGAGACGGCTTTCCGGTATCGAGATGAAGTCCTGGAACCCATTGTGAGTTTATACGCTGCAGCAGTTGGGCCTACTTTTGACTTGTATAGATTTTGTTCATCAAACTTGTATAGATTTTGTCGGAGCACTCTTGTTTAAAGTTATGTAATGACTGCAAACATCTCTAATGAATAAATGTTAGAGAGTAAATTTGATATTTTATGAATTTCGAATTATTTTACTTAGGATTTTTTGTTTTTGTAAGTTATCCATTTTTCCATACATTGATATCCATGACAGCTTTCTTGATATGTGTATAGTGAAGGAATCTTGTTGCTTAATTCTGCGGTGGTTATAAGTTACCCATTTTCAATACATTGATAGTCATGAAAGCTTTCTTGATATGTATTTACTGAAGGAATCCTGTACATGATTCTTACTCGATCAATTAGAGATGTTTATGCAATCTTTGATAATATCGTATGTAGTTTATTTTTACATAATTCTTTTAACTTCTTCCTAAAAACCATTAAAGATAAATAATATATTTCCTCGGAGATTGATAAAATTATACAAACCATGAAATGAAAGGAATTGAATAACTTACGTATAAATAATGTGGAAATATTAAACCATTTGTACTTTCCATAATTTATTAAGTCTCACCATTTTTAAATGACAAGCAATGTTTGTTCTTGGGCATGAGATTAAATTGAGATTTAAAATGACATTATTTTTTCCCTTGTCTCTCTTTAAATCTATTGGTTAATCTAAATAAAATAATGTCTTTTAAAATGACATTATTTTATTTAGATAAACTCTCTACTCTCTCTCTCTCTCTCTAATAGTTTTAAAAAATATTTTCAGTGCTTCCATATATCGTAATTAATCCTCCATTTTGAAATCTAGATTATTACAATCTTCATCAGCTTTAAAATTTACTTATATATTTGAGAATATAGATAGAAAAAATTGTTTTATAATATTTAAAGATTCTACTGAAAATTTTAACTTAAAATATAAACACTTTGAAACAACTATTACAATCACTTTAAAATTTTGTCTATTATACATTGATAATACATTCATTTAAATAATACAAACATAATGAATTGATTTTAAAACGTTTTATGAAAGACGATTTATTTAATTGATATCAATTAAAAATTGTTTTGGCTACATAGCAAGCTGTGTTTTAGCCAGAAAACACACAAGCAGAATACACTAAGAATTTCCTCTCTCAGGAGTATCCTTTCGCGGGAAGAACATTGCGAACAAGGTATATTTTACGTGGTCCTGTTACCAATCACGAGCAAGAAAGAATAATTTTTACCCTGATTTGAACTCATTACATTCAGCTAACGAGAATGAATGATCCTACTAACATGACCACTGTGACCTCACTACTGTTAAAAAGAGATACCAAATATCTTCAAGATTGAAAGGTTTACAGAATTTAAGTTCCTTTACCAAGCTATTTTTTCATATAGCTAAACATAAATATCTCTATTTCACATGAAACCTATTTTTTCTCCAACCACTTCTCAAACACAATTAGATTTAAATAAAATAACAATTCAAAATTTTCTTGGAGAGGTTTTAAAATCTTGTGATTACTTTGGAACGCTATTCTTGAAAATGCTATAATGCGTCACAAATGTTTAATCTATAAATATTTGTAGGTAGTATCTTCCATGTTATGAAGTTAGAATCGTTTGTTTTTGAAAAATTTCCATTTTTCTAGCATTAATATCTAATAAAGCTTTCTTTGATACGTGTATATTGTATCTTACCTATGCAAGATTCAGACTTGATTAATTTGAGATGTTTCTAGCATCCTTTGATACTATTATAAGTAGTTTTTTAACAGAATTTCTTTAACTCCTCATTTAACGCCATTATAAATACCGAATTTTTTCCTGTGCTATGAAAAAAGGTTAACGCCCATTGAAGTCAAAACAGCTAAAATATATACATAATATAAATAATCTTGTTGAATTATCCAATTTGCACTATGCCACAGAAGTTTTGTCTAAGAAATTGATAAGCAATTTCTAATCTTGATTCTGTGATTAAATTGAAACATTAAATGGCATTGTTTTCTCCAGGCCTTGCACAATTGATGAAACTTACGGAAATCCCTTTATCTAACATAAACGGACTGTCACATAACAATATTGTCTTCTTAGAGAATGGAAGATCATTCGAATCCGTTTGTTTAGGGAATCGGACTTCGGGAACTGGAAAGCTTCGAACAGAACACCAAACTTTTTTAATATGAGCCACTGTATATTGGTCCCAAATGAAACACTTTATTTTAATTTTCCACTTTGTTCTGATCAGCACCTTCTTCTGCTTTATTCTGATCAGCTTTCGCTATCAGTACAGTAATTTCCTATGCTGAACTTTATCTGTTTTTTCCCTAGTAATCTGATAATTCCTAAATAAACTGAATATTTTATGGGGAAAGAATATTAAAGGATTTTATATGATCTTTTTTAATATTCGGAAATACTTCAATATACAAATAAGCATATTGTTCTTTTAAGTAAAAAGTTGACTAAGATTTCAGGAAAGGAAAAAGGATATTTCAATCTTTTAATCATATGGAAATTTAAATTTTTTAAATAGTTTAATGGATAGTATTAGAACATTAAATATAAAATCCATGCTTATACTATTAGAAATTTTTGAAATGCTCCAATAAATATTTCTAGACTTGTTTTCTATAATTTTGTAACATTAAATATCTTTTAAAATAATCTAATTTAAAATAACTTTAATATTCTTTCCCCATAAAATATTCAGTTTTTATAAAATTTTTATTAGATTATGAATCAAAATGTTTCTTTACAAACTCATTTCTAAGGACTTCGTCTATATTTTTGTTGATAACATGAAGAAACATTGTTATTCATTTAACTTATGACTAAATGACATTATGATAGTTTAGTCTGTTACACAATTGTCATTTTTTGCGCATGTGTTTAAGTTAGTAGAATTTTGATTTTTTAGATAACTCCTCCATCTGGTGAATAACTTTATTTTGATCATTTTTTATTGTAAAATAATACTTTTTTATCTAAAATAAGAAAATTTGTTGAAAAGAAATTACTGCCATGAGTAAGAGCACTTTACCAAGAGCTTCAGTTAATAAGTTTAATTTAAATCTCTATTAATTAGATTTAGTTACATTTTTACTTGGTTAGTTTTCAATAGGTAATTTCAAGGTTATCTTTAAAATATCGAATATTTTTGGATATAAGTAGATACTTTTTTTCCTTTTCAACATTTTGAATGTTATTCAGATTCTTTTTATACTCTCAAATGTTTTTGTCATTGATTTCTTTAAACTTTTTATTGTAATTTCTTAACTTTAAAAAGGCTCATTAATGAATTAAAAATACTAATTACTATATGTTTTAGATTTACTGTAGTTTAATAATTAAAATATATAATGAAATATGTGTAGAAAATAAGGAAATACTGGTCTATTCCAAACATCACTTAATTAAATATCAACACACTTAATTTTTTAGTATCGATTTTAGTATACTTACATTATTTTTAAATCTATAATTAGAGGGCATAGCATTTTAATGTTTTTAAATGGGTTTTATAAGTGCAGGTGTAATATGTGTGTAGAATATATTATTCCATCTATTGTAATGAATTTACTTTATAATTTTTTCACGATATTCCAATTAATATTAATTTATATAAATATAATGTAAACCTGATAAAAATTATTCGAAAATTAGATATTTGGTTTGAGTAGAACTATTTCGGATCATACATTTTGATTGTATATTTTAAATAATTCAATGAAAATAATTGATGTTTGTGCTTTTATTCTACTGGCAGAAAATCCCATTCAAATATATAAAAGCAGTGTTAAGGAACAATGAATATGTATGTTTAAAAAATTTTTACGCATAGTAGTTTAAGTTCTTTTTATATTTTTTTATGAATTTACAATATTTAGTGTGTTGATATTTAGCACATTTCTACTATTAAATATTAAATGTTATTGGTTTAAATCGAATTGAAGTTTATCCATTAAAATCTGAGCATTTCAAATATTGCAAATATTCATTTAGTTATAACATCAAGTATTAAATTAAATCAAAATTTCAAATGTATGAAAAATTTCGGTTACTGGGAAGAGGTCGGAAAAGTATTTTATTAGTGATTGAAATTTGTACAAGATGTATATATATATATATATATATATATATATATATATATATATATATATATATATATATATATATATATATATATATATATATATATATATATATATATATATATATATATATATATATATATATATATATATATATATATATATATATATATATATATATATATATATATATATATATATATATATATATATATATATATATATAGGGAGAGTGTGAAAAACATGTATAAAAGAAAAGTAATAAGATATGAAATTAAAGATATTTCTACAAGGATTACGATATACTAAAGTTATTGTGAGAATTTTAAATGGATTTCACACCTACAGACATCGAATATTGATATTTATTTAATTGCATTTAAAGTTGTAAAAATGTTTCATAGACAGAAATTAAATTAACATTTTTATTTAGTAAAACCATATTAATTTATAAAATGAATAATTATGTTTGCCTGAACTGCATTTATATTTTTGAAATTACAACAATATTAAAATTAAAAAATTTGGTAATTTCAGAATTCCTAAATTAGCTAACAGTTTCTCTAACCAAAATGTTTTGCTAGCACTTGCAGAAAAGATATTGGTCGCTTATTAAAATATTAAAACAAAATATTGCGTGCAAAAATTAGTAAAAATTTTGTTCTTAATCGATAAAACATGTTGTAAGTGTGGCTATATTTATTGAAGTTTGTGTTGCACATGCTCATATTAAACGCAAACTTCAATAAAGAAGTTGCTTTAAGAAAATTATATATAGCAAGTATGTTTTTGCTCCAACGCTGTAATTATCGATTTTTTGCATCATATTTGATTCTTAAATGCTAATATAAATATTAATATTCACAACATGTTGAAAATATCAGTAAATACCATCAAAATAAAATAATCAAATTATTGTTAATTAAGAATATTAAAAAAAATCAGAAAAGTAGAAAAACAGAAAAAGTGCTAAAATTTATTCGAAATTTTTATTGGAAAGTAAGCATGCAAATGTTAGTTTCGAATACACAAATTGATAATAAAAATAGAATAAATATATAAATTCAATAAGCTATAAGCTATGGAGCAAACCCAATTTTTCTTTCAATTTTCTAAAACAATCATAAGATCCATCATCCCATCTAAAGTTTAATATTCAAAAACTTCTGAAATAAATTATGTATATGTGAAAATATATTAATTAATGTTTTGCAAGCATAAAAATATTGCTAGAATATACAAAAAGTAAATTGCATTGCTCATTATCAAGCTCTCAAATGATAACATATAAAAAACACTTTATACTACCATATTGTAGTAATCAAGGAAGAAGTAACAAATTTGAAATTGTATATTATTTTTGCGTTCCTCACGAATTATACAAATCTACCTCTTCCCTGCTTCAATGTGTTAAACTATAATGAAATGGCACAAAAAACTAACACCTAAGATATTTATGATAAAATTGAAAGCATAAATGAAGTAATGAAAATCTGCTTCAAAGCGTTGTCCTTTACTTTTATGGCAATGATTGCTTTCTATACTTTCGTAAGCCGTATATTGTCAAATATGAAGTCACACTCGCAAAAAAGCAATACATTTCCTACATAAAATTTTATATATAGTTAATAGTTCAAAATATTATTTTATTCCTTATACAAAATTTCAGTTAATATATGATAATATTAACTGAAAGGATTTAAAAACATGCAAAAACTAATGCGATCTAAGAGAATTATGTTAATACCTAAAACGACAGTCACAATCTGATGTTTTGTTGCCTGTAAAATTCCATATTATATATTACCTAAAGAAGTTGTGACCTGATATGAAATATAATTTTCCTCATAATTCCTGAATCTTGTGTTCTTTTAAAAAAATTTAAAATGTTTTACAGGTTACAGGACTCATGGTAATATTTACGTTATATTTTATATTTTACACCTGTTTGTATATTATAGAATATAATGTAACATTCTAAACTATTCTATATTATGCAATCTACATTATACATTTCTTCTCCATTGTAAACATTTAATATTAACCTTTCTACAAGAATAAAAAACAATATTCTTGCAAAATCCAAATGAATTTTTAAATTTTGCGAATTGATGAGTTCCATAATTATGATAAATAAAATCTAAATTATGCAATTCCGAATGTAATTAACTTTAATTCAGTAAATTTTATTTACGCAAGCCATGCAACTGAAAATACTTATTTCTTATTCATTGATCACTTTCATCATTCAGTTTTCAATAAGCTATCTAAATGATTCAAAGATTGCATATGTGCAGCAGATATTGCATGATAAAAAAGTATTCATATAGTGTTAAAAGAAAATTATTTTAAAACTTCATTATAAGCACTAAAAAGTATAATTCATTATTATTAATGACCCGTTCATGCAATGAAGACAGTAAGCTATCATATGTATATATTGCAAATTATGGAAAATTAAATTATTTGTTAATAATATATTGAAAGCCAACCATATGAGATAAAATGATTATTTTGTTCAAAAGAATTTAGAAACAAGGTAATTTTTGTAATCATGCTTGAAAATGTTTTTATTTATGATACACTATTATTTCCTCAACAGATGTGCGGTTTTTCAATAGTGCGGTTTCGACTTCAGTAGATGACGCTCTGAGATGTGATTATGTTCATTCCATTCACATTTTATACACAGAAAACCATGGTTAATTGTAATAGAGGCATCCATGAATTATAATATCAATGCATTGAAAAAGTACGCTTTTTATTAATGATTCCCCAGTTTGGATATTTTCCCAAAATTTGTCTCTCCTTAATTGATTACATGATTGTATTTTGTTTCACTTATGTATAGGGAAATCTCATGAATCAAAAAATTCCTTCAGTACTTACTGACAGCGCAGAATTTACACTCAATTCTTACAATTTCCCCATTTTCTCAGAGTGATTTTATTCTTATAATTTGAAGTTAATCATCCTTAATTCTTTGTATTTAGCAGATTATGTACAGTAAACACAGTACTGACGAATCTCATCTGTAATCATGGCTGTTCAAATTAATGATTTGAGTGTTGACCATTAAGTCTTCAGCTCTAGAACCAATCAGTTTTTTAGTACAATCATTATACACAATAATGATGGTCTGATGAAAAGCATTTATATAGTAACAAAAATACCTTTTGCTTAGGATAAATTACCGTTTTAAAATAATAAAGCATGTATTTATCGTTCATAAATCCATATTCATGATAATAAGAATGTATGTTAGCGCATGTATACTTCAAATTAAAAGAAAATCATTAACGTTCGTCATGGTTAAAAAGGTGTGAAAAGTTAATAGTTTGTGGTAAGCATTTATTTCTTAACACTAAAAATTATTTTACCATTATAATACGCATAAATAATTTTTTTTAAATATTTGCTTTTCATTCAAAATAACAAATTTCTGCCTGCAAAACGGCTTCATTTATAAGGATTAGGAGAAGATATAAATTATTTATTTTGTATTTTTAGGTGCTTTAAAAATTATCAACATAATTAAATTAATTGCATTTGAGATATATCACATAAAAGTAATTTATAGACAGTATAATTGAAGTGTACAAGAAATGTATAAAAATTAATATCTTTCTATCATATGTAAATATTTCTTTTTAATTTTCTAAATTACTCAACATACTAATTTGTCAGAAATTGATAAAACTGAGAATACATACTTTATATTTTAAAAAGGAATATGTACAGAAAATGTAAGTGTACAATTTTTTTCACCTTAATAATACAAAAGAATCCTTCTGTTATTGTACTCTATCCTTGTCTGCACTCTCTGTTTTCGATAATCTATAGAAATTCTCGTAAAAAATGACACGCTATATTTACAAATATGTCAAAATTTCCCTCAAAAGAGGTGAATATTAAGGAGTGAATCATATTTCAAGTGCCAACCCACTTATAAGATCTTTAAAAGTAGATACAAGACTGTTCATTTCAATCTGAATAACTTGATGACGAAATTATTACGTAAAACTTAAATTACTGTTTTAAGAATAAAAATAGCCTGATTAATCCAATTTTAAATGTCTATTGAATTAAAGCATTTTATTAAATGTTTATATTAGAAGTAAGTATTTTAGAGGGAAACCCTGTATTAAAATTTTAGCAATAGTATTAACATAATATTGTTCACCACTTTATAAAATATTTTCTTATAGCTATTAAATTAGAAATAAATGCGTCTGCTGTGCCATATGCTTTCAAGCATTCCTTTTAAAGTGCTTAACTGAAATTTTTGCCGATGAGTGCAGTACTTAATACATGATTTCCAAATATCACATTCCTATTATTTATTTAAATATTTTATGAAACATTCTTTGCAACGCAAGTACATAATGCCTATGTGACTTGAAACGGTGTTTTTAATTGAAATCCTTCTGAAGGTGTGTCATTAGCTAGGATATTTATGTATCATAAAATGGAAGGAGAGGCAAGAAAGCTCTTATGTCGTTATGAATATGACATTCCAATAAAATAAAAAGTTTTTATAAACTAAATCTCTCTTTAAAAGGACAATCTTATTTTAACATAACGTTGTATAAAAAGAAATGTATAAAAATGCGATTTTGTATGTAAAAACTATTAGTAGCAAGAAAGTAATGAAGAATTAAACTGTGTCATCTCATAAATGAATATCTGGAGCAAAAACACTACAGAGAGAATTTTCCAGTATGTATACTGAATTTCTGCATACAATGGCGTTAAAAAATCTATATAATTTTAATTGGTTTTATTTTTTAATGTAATAAATGTTACGAGAATGATGTACACATTTTACAACTGCAACATAATGCTTAAACGAAGTCATGATATCCAACTGAAAAACACTCTTTAGACACAGATGTATAACATCAATGTGTCCCATATGTGACCCACAAATAACTTCTTACTAGTTATTCTCTGAGGCAGAATTTATGCTCATGATAGCACAGTCAAGATGAATTCGGATTACCACTGACTAATTTAGACACTCTTCAGTGATCTGTCTAATTTAGACACTCTTCAGTGATTTGTCTAATTTAGACATTTCTTCTAAAGACTATAACAGCTGGTCACTTTTTCAGCATTGTGTGTGAATGTGCCATATGACAATATGTGAAGTAAAAATGCATGAGCTCAATCAAGTATAATTTCAGTAGGTTACTGAGTATGAGTACATTACGCAAAAGGTCTTTATTTTAACATTGTGAAGTGTGATTATTATAGTCTAACACCGATCTCAGTGAAAGAGTTGATCAGACCGAATGCAAAAAGCATTTACTGTTATTCCCAATTTGCATAGTTAAATGTCGAGACAACCATGCAAGCTTGGACATTAATTTTTACAAAAATATAATACATACAAAATCAAAAGTTTTTTGTATGATTCTGATAAAATTTATTTCAGTAAAGTTTCATTTCATTTTAATTCTGGTTGTGTGTTCTTTTCACCTTATATACGACGCAAGGCTTTGATGGCTTTTTATGAAAAACTGTGTTTAATTGATATGGGAAATATTTTTCTATTAAGAGGTAAATATTTTCTGTTTTATTTGAACCATTCACAAGCAAATTAATTTATCTTATTAAAGATATTTTTTAATAAATCAAAACTTATTAAAGATTGTTACTTAATAAACAAATTCATGCATACAAATGACATTTTTCTATTGATGGGAATTATAAACAATAGTGTTAGTGAAACATTACTTCATTAGCTATTTTTTTAATTCTTTAAAAATTAGAAAGAGCAAATAAAATATCTATATGTGATTTTGAAACTACAGACTTATAATTCTGTTAAGAGCACTTTGGAATTTTTTTTAAAGATTTTATCGCTTAGGTTTTAAAATAATCTCTATTTTTCTTCTATGAGAAGCGATGATGTTGCAGATTTTTGCGTAATGTTTTTGATGAATATTGGATGGAACCATTGAATAACATAATTAATTTTTAATCAGCTTGAAATCATTAGTCAAAAGTGTTAATTTTTTTACGAAAAGAAATGTTCATTATATCATTTTACAATTTATTGAAATTTTTTGTTTTTATAATTGAGAATTGAGACTTAGCATCACTTTTAGAATGCAATATTTTCTAGGCACTTCAATGCATTTATTTTCCCCCATTCTTCTCAAATATTTAAATATTGGGAAAGAACATAATTGATATAGTGTATTTTTATTGAAAGCAATAGCTAATGAATGTTGGATGTTAAAATTTTTTTCGTTATATTAAATTCGTTATATTATATTAATTAATTTTTTTCGTTATTTTGAAATAATTATAAATATACTGTTATATTTATAATTATTTCAAAAAATTCTCTCAGATAAAGTGAAAATTAAATAGTGAATCCTATTTTAGACGACAACCCGTTTATAAGCACTTAAAACGTAGATTCAAGATTCAGTTCATTTCAATCTGTACACTTTAACAATGAAAATGTTGCATAAAACTTAAATTTAAATTATACTGTTTTATGTATAAAAATACAGCATTTAATCCATCTTTAAATTTTTATTAAATAAACGCATTTTATGAAACATTTCCTTTTATCATAAAAAAGTAATTAAGAGAAGATACTTGTATTGAAATAATAATAATGGTATTAACATATTATTGTCTGCCACTCTATAAAATATTTTCTTATAGCTATAAAATAAGAAAAAAAAAACGCATGCGGTTATAACCAGTTTTCCATAAATTTTATGAAAGGGCTCGTCTGATATGTTTTGGATGAGTGCAGTGCTTAATATATAATAATTGTCTCATTGCTTTTATTAATTGGAATTTTTTATGAATCCTTCAGAAAAAGGGAAATATTTAAAGCGCATGAGATATGTTGACAAGACTTCTTTTTACTTGTTGAAAATTCTTGTAAAGCTTCGTATTGAGATAGGGTATTAATGTATCTTAAAGTAGAGTCAGAAATGCTAGAAAGATGGTATTTTGCTACGAATATCACATTCTATTAGAATGAAAATTTTTTATACATTATAATCTTCATAAAATGCAATCATATTTTAACATAACATTCTGTTAAATTTTGCTGCGATAAAAATGCGATTTCGTATGTAAAAACTACTCGTAACAAGAAAGTAACAAAAAAATTAAATTCTTTCATCCATTGAATGAAAATCTTCAGCAAAAACATATTACAGAGATAATTTTCCAGTAGCAGTACAGAATTTCGGAATATTGATTTTAGTATCTCTATAATTTTAATTGGATTATTTTTTATTGTAATGAAGATTATGGGAAAGATATGTACATTTTACAACTGCAACACATAATGATTAAACGAAGTCACAATATCCAACTGAAAAACAATATTCAGACACAGATATAGAACATGTTGTCAACAAAGTGTCTCATTCGTGACCCTTAAAAAACGTCCTTCAATCTAATCTTTGATGCGGAATTTATGCTCATTACAGCTCACATGACTAATTTAGACACTCTTCATTGATGAATCTTATTTAGAGATTTCATCTAAGACTCTCACAGCTTGTTGCTTCTTTAGTATTAGATTTGAATATGTAATAAAACAACGTGTGAAGTAAAAAATGCATGACATCAATATAATTTCAGTAGTTTACTGAGTGTAAGTAGTTTACACTAAAAGGTCTTTATTTTAACATTTGTTCATTGTGAATTGTGATAATTTTGGTCTGACATCTATCTCCGTCCAGGAGTTGATAAAATCGAATGCAAAAATCATTTACTGTTTATCCCAGTTTGTATAGTTTATGTGGACACGACCATGCAAATTTTTGTGCATTAATCTTCTTCATAACAGTACACTTATGACTTCAAAAGTTTCTGATGATCTCGTTATAATTTCCTTTAATGAAGAAAGAATTCATTTTTTTAATTCTCGTATGTTGTCCTTTTAGCCATATTTAAAACGCATGTCTTTGATGATTTTTTTTATCAAACACTGTGCTTAATTCATATGGGAAATATTTTTCTTGTAAGTGATAAATATTTTCTGTTTCACTAGAACCAGTTGCAAGCAACTTATTTTTTATTATAAAAGATTTTTATTCATTATATTGAAAACTATAAATTATTTTTATTTAATAAATAAAATCATTACATATATAAATGATTTTTTTCTGTGTCTGTTGATGATAATTTTAAATTATTTTGTTACAACAACATGTATGGGCAACAACATGTATGGGCGTGCTGCCATTAATCATGATGCCGGCCCACACCAAAACACTGCATGTCGAATATCGGTCCCTTTCCTGAATATTTTCTGCAAGATAAACAGTACCGTTCTCGCACCGGTTCATTTGGCGTCTACAATCCTGTGACAGACTGAACTTTTTCCCATCTGAGAACAGTATGCATTCCCAGTTATGTTCAGTCCTATTGCGATTCTCACGACACCATTGCAAATGGGCACTACGGTTCTGTCTGGTTAATAAGACACACACAACGGGACTGCGGTTTTGTAGTCCTCCTCCCCTCAAACGTATGACAACAGATTTTCGGGAGATCTGCTTTCTTGAGGCAGAAAGAAACTGATTTGCCAACTGCTGAGCTGTGGTGTGCCTTTTCGTTTTTGCTGATAGGATGATATATCTGCCTTCTGCAAACTTCTTATTTCTAACATGACCTTTCCGTGCAGCCTACTCCACATTCCAATTGTTTTAAAAGTGTACCACAGCCGTGAAACATTGCTGTGAGCGATGTCGAACTCCCTGGCAACATCTGTTACTTTTCGCCCTTCTTCGATCTTTCCAATAACTCGGCCACGCATTAAATCATTTAAGTGATGTCGGAAAAACATACCAATAATTTCAAGTTTGTCTATGAAATCTTTGACTTCAAACAACAACTGTCCACACGCAACAACACCTTAAAGCTCTTATGAACGCTATCACGTGATGAACAGACGTGGAAAAAAATTGCATACGCATACTTCTTCTTACTATATCGCGCACTTATTCTAATTTTCCACATCTTGCTTCCTTTCAATTAGTGGTTGCTATGGATGATAGTCTTATCCGTCCTTAGCAATTGTCCAGAAATGTATAAGGGCAGTGTTAGAGAACATAGAATATATATATTTAAAAATTTTTGAAGCAGAAAATATTCAATACATTATAATTATGTTTATAATTTAACAATATCTGAAGCATTTAAATTAAACATATCTACAATAAAAAATTAAATGTTGTTTGTTTACATATGATCGGGTCCCTATGGTTGTGTAAGAGTGCGATGGTGGCCTACCGCCTGTATTACATAGGTGTCAACGCCTTGCTGGCTAAGAAGTCCTTACTTCTGGCCGGTTCTTTGTGTATCAGGTAAAAATAGATTAATAGACATTGTTGCAGTTGTAAATGTCTACAATCTGCCATTGGAAAAAAATGTTTATATCTAATTGAAATTTATCCACAAAAAGCCGAACATTTCAAAATTTTGCAAATATTCATGTAGTTATAATATTAAGTATTAAATTAAATCAAATTTTCAAATCTATGAAAAATTTAGGTTACTGGTTGGAGGTCGGAAAACTATTTTATTAATGATTGAAAATTTGTACAACATACGTATATATTGAGAGTGAAAAACGTATAGAAAAAATTAATCTGTTTTGAAATTAAAGATGTTGCAACAAGTGTTACCTATATTAAAATGACTAAGCAATTTAAACGGATTACGCATCAACAGATACCATAATATTGATATTTATTTAGTTGCATTTAAAACTGTTAAAATCTTTCATTGACACAAATTAAATTAGTAAAATTATTTAGTAAAACCACATTTTATTTTATCAGACGAATAGTTTTGTTTTCCTGAACTGCATTTTTTTCGTTGAAATTGTAACAAAATTTAAATCCAAATATTTGGTAATGTCAGAATTTATAAATTAACTAGCATTTTCTCTAACCTAGAATACTTTGCTACCACACTCAAAAAAGGTATTGGTCGCTGAATAAAATAATAAAAACACAGATTGTGAGTGAAAATTAGTAAGCATTATATGTTTAACAGAAATAAAACATATTCAAAGTATGCTTACTCGTTTCATAAAGTTGCCACTTTTTTCCGCGCATGCTCGTACAGAACACTGACTTCAATAAATATGCTGTTGTAAGAGAAAAGGAAATATAACAAGTGTGCTAAGGCTCCAAAACAATAATTATGGATTGTTACATCATTTTTTATCCTAAAATACTAATATAATTATCACAAGTCACAGGATGATGAAAGTATCATCAGTCAATTTTACCAAAATAAAAGAAATAAAAATATTATTAATTAAGAATATTAAAAGAATCAGTAAAAAAAAGCGAAAAAGTGTTTAAAATTATTCAAAAACGTAATTGTAAAGTAACCTTACAAATGTTTCTTACGGATATTCAAATCGAAATTATTGAAAATAAAAATACAATAAATATACACAGCTGGACAATTGCTAAGGACGGATAACACTATCATCCATAGAAACCACAAAATGGAAAGAAGCAAAATGTGGAAAATTATAATATGTTTGGGATATAGTAAGAAGAGTTATGCATATGCAAATTTTTTTCCCACGTCTGTTCATCACATGATAGCGTTCATGAGAGCATTAAAGGTTTTGACGCCTGTGGACAGTTGTTGTTTCAAGTCAAAGACTTACAGGAAAGATTTAATAGACGAACTTAAAATTTTTGCCTGTCTTCCCGACATCACTTAGATGATTTTATGCTTGACGGAATTATTGGTAAGATCGAAGAAGGGCGACAAATAACAGATGTTACCAGGGTGTTCGACATCGTTCACAGCGTTATTTCACGGCTGTGGAGGTCATTTAATACTACTGAAAACTGTAGTATTCGGCACTGGGGTAATCGTGTTAGAAGTACGGCGCCTGCAAAACATAGATATATCGTCCTATCAGCAAAAAGAGACTGGCGCACCACAGCTCAGAAGGTGGCAAATCAGTTTCTTGCTGAATCAAGAAAACAGATCTCCCGAAGAACAGTTGTTACACGTTTGAGGGAAGGAGGACTATACGCCCGCAGACCTGTTGTGTGTGTCCCATTGACCAGACAGCATCGTACTGCCCGTTTGCAATGGTGTTGATAGCAACGCAATTGGACTAAATAGGATTGCGCATGTGCACTCTTCTCATATGAGGGTAGGTTTAGTCTGTCCTCAAGTTGTAGATGTTAACTGATCTGGCGTGACAGTGGTACTGCTTATCGTCAGGAAATTATCCAGGAAAGGTACCGATATCCGACATGTAGTGTCATGGTGGGACCGGTATCGTGAATAATGGCTGCATGCCCCTAAAGTGGTTGCGAATTGGACTATGAAGGGCCAAGGATACATTAATGAAGTTCTAATTCCTCACGTTCGTCTTTTCCATAGTGTTGTCGGTGATAAATTTGTTTTTATGGGCGACAACGCATCATGTCATCGAACACTCGCTGTTCAGGATTGTGTAGCGAAAGATGGTAATCAACGTCTTGCATGCTCATCACGTTCTCAAGGTCTAAACCTCATTGAAAATGTCTGGGATCACTTGAGGAGGCAAGTTGCTGGTCGAAAGTATCCTCTGACAAACAAGAACATCCTCATCCGAGCACTCACAGAGGAATGGGATTAAATTGCCTCAACAGATGCTGGATAACGTTATACTAAGTGTGATATGACGTGCGAAATGTTGCAATTCACGCCACGGTGGACATATCCCGTACTGATTCCTTTAATCAAGGTGCCTACTGAATTTTAGATGCATTGTTCCATTTTTCCGTATGCAGCATCAAATGAACATTTTCTTATTTCAGATCTTTCATATCTTTTGTCCTTTCCAGAACAATAAATAGTTTTATTCTAATGTCTGAATAGTGCTGCAACTATATTTTATCCTACTTGTCCTCATGTCTCGCCTAATGATATGCTACATTACAATTTGTGATCCGTCCTAAGCAATTGTCCATAAATGTATTATATATATGGAAATATGAAAAATAACAAAAAAATTTTTTTCGTTTCATTCTCAACTGAAATATTTTTTTGCTTTTGTTATTTATTCAACATTTTTATTATTCTCATATAATATTATATGCAAAGGAAATAATATAATTTAAGTTGCCCCCTATTCGAATGTAAAATTCTTCCATTATGCTTTGATAACCTATTTTGTTTGGTTGGTTAGTATAATCTACAAAATTAGCGGAATCATTTACTTGATCTTTGTAAGCAATAAAACGATATCGAACCAACAGGGCCAAAAATAAAAGAAGCAATGTTTGATTTCCTAAGAAAGTATAGTGATAAATCTTTGGAAATTAATGCTCAATATTAAATCACACAATCACGAATGAAAACTTTACATTATGATCGAACTAAATTTATTTCTTTAAAGAAAAATTAAATTTAATAATTTAAATAAGATTTTAGCATTTATTAAGCAAAAGCTTCTTAACTACTGCATGTTTCGGAGATGAATCAATTAATATGAATCTTTAATAAGGTGAAATATTATTCATATTTACTTAATATTATCGACAACATTATAAATCATTTTTGTTGTGATAATTTGATTAGAAATTATAATTAGCACTGTTGTTACGAGATTCCATCCATTATTCTTGTTTCTCTCTCATCCTACTGTCTCGTGCTGAGTGCATGTTTTAACCTTTTTATTGTTCCGTGAATATTGTTCAGTTTTGTTCTGTGAGAATTTAGCTTTGGAAATTAAAAATTAAATGTTAGATATAAAATTTTGGCGTTAAACTATAATATAAGAGAGCTGTATTTTTGAAAAAACCTGAAAACTCAATAAAATAAGCTTTTGTAAATGAAGATGTATGATAAAATAAACATTGTGAATGAATGTTCTTTTAATTTTTATTATTCCAATAAATCTTCTTATTTATTCGTTGTTGAGATAAGTTAAAACTGTTTGCAAAAATATAACACAGTATATGCAAATTAAATTTTGAAGTTCATTAAAAGTATGTGAAATGAAGTGTATTTAAAAAGATAATATCAGTATATATGATCTCTTTTCCGTTGTTGTTCAAAATGCTGGTCAAATTTTAGTTTCTTTTAAGTTACTTCGACCTAAACAAAGATACTTTGATACACTTATTTTCTTTACAAGTACAAGCAAAACTTGAAATGATAGAGAGGTTGTATTATAAAAGTGGTATTGTTTCATATATATGGCCCGTAAAAATATGTCAGACATGACCTTCAGTATATGACGCACAGAGAAGTGATCATATTCATTCCTTTCACATTTTATGTGCTTAGAAAACCACGGTTAATTGTAATAAAGCGATCAATGAAGTATAAATTAAATGGATCAAAAAAGTACTCTCTTTTTTAATGATTCTTGTTGGGACATTTTCTCATAATTTGTCTCTCCTCAATTTATTCCATGATTGTATTATGTTTCACTTCAGTATAGGGGACACAAATGAGCCCAAAATGACCTGTGCATGACTGAAAATGCAGAATTTACACTGAATCTATACAATTTCCTATTTGCTCACAGTGAGCTTATAATTATAATTTGGCGTTAATCATCCTTAATCCTTTGTATTTAGCAAATTACATACAGTGAACACTCTGTAAACGAATCCGATATGTAATGATCTAATGAATTGTTAAATTGAATAATTGACCATTAAGGTTTCAGCTCAAATACCAATCAGAAAGTGGTAATTATTAAACACAGTAATTGTTGTCTGATGAAAAAGCAATTATATAGCAAAAAAATACCTTTTCTTTAGGATACGTTATCGTTTTAAATAAAGAAACATCAATTTATCGTTCTAAACTCCTTATGCATGATAATAAGACTGTATGTTATCATGTATGTATTTCAAATTAAGAGAAAATCTTTAATTTTCGTCTTAGGTAAAAAATGCATCAAAATTTAATAATTTTTGATAAGTATTTACTTCTTCGCAGTAAAAATTATTACCAAAATTATACCTATAAATAGAGTTTCTTAAAAAAAACTATGTGATTTTCGTATAAACAAATAAATTTCTGTCTGCAAATTAGCTTTGTTTGTAACGATTTGAAGATAAAAGTTATTTATTTTGTATATTTTTAGGTTTTTTAAAAATATTTAGTATTATAAAAATAAATGCTATTTAAATACATCCCATAAAGATAAAATTAATTTATAGGCAATAAAATTGAAGGGTACATGAAATGTATAAAAATTGAATCCTTTTCTATGATTTAGAAATATTTCTTTTTAAATATCTAAATTACTGAAAATACTAATTATTCGGAATTTTAAAATAATGAGAATTCATACTTTATATTTGTAAAGAAAATATATATACAGAAAATATAAGTGTCCAAATTTTTTCACCTTCATAATATAAAAGAATCTTTGTCATGGAAGTTTATCCTTGGTTCTTCTCTCTGTGTTCAATAATCTGTAGAAATTCTCGTAAAGAATGACTCGCTATATGTAAAAATATTTCATAACATTGCCCCAAAAGAGGTAAAAATTAAGAAGTGAATTCTATTTCACAAATCAACCCTTTATACGCACTTTAAACGCAGATTCAAGACTGTGTTCATTTCAATATGAATAATTTGACAATGAAGATATTACATAAAACTTAAATTACTGTTTTAAGAATAAAAATCAGAGCGATTAATCCATTTTTAAATTTCTTTTGAGTGAATGTATTTTATTGAATGTTTATATTAGAAGTAAGTAATTAGAAGGAAACCCATGTATTGAAATATCAGCAATAGTATTAGCATAATATTATCTACCACTTTAAAAAATATTTTCTTATAGCTATAAAATTAGAAATGAAATGGTCTGGTGTGTCATCTGCATAAGTATTCTTTTTAATTTTCTCGTCCGAAATGTATGGGGATGAGTGCTTAATGCATAATTATTTTCAAATATCACGCTACTTCTAGAAACATTTTGTGAAAATATTTAGTTGTCTGCGTAAATATGTAATGCGTAAGAGACTTGCAAGATTCTTTTTATTTGTTGGAAGTCCTTTATGAATGTTTATCGTGAGATAGGATATTATATGCCTTACAATAATAAGAGATGCTTGAAAGATGTTATGAATATGACATTTTATAAAATAAAAACGTTTTTTTAACTTAAATTTTTAAAACTGCGATATCTTTTTATAACATAACATTCTATAAAATGTTGTTTGTATAAAAATGTGATTTTATCTGTAAAAACTACTCGTAGAAAGGAAGTAATAAAGCATTAAATTATGTCATCTCTTAAATGAATATCTGGAGCAAAAACACACTTACACATATTACAGAGGACGTTTTCCAGTATGTGTAAAGAATTTGTTCATATTGGTTTTAAAATAGTCTGCATAATTTTAATTGGGCTTATTTTTTACTGTAATAAGATTATGGGAAAGATGTGTACATTTTACAACTGCAACAAAATGCTTAAGCGTAGTCATGATATCCAACTAAAAAACACAATTTAGACACAAATGTAGAAAATTTTGTCAACAAAGTTGTGACTCACAAAAAACCTCCTGCTAGTTACTCTCTCAGGCGGAATTAATGTTTGCTTATATGACTTATTTTGACTCTTCAGTGAAGAAACTAATTTAGACATTTTTTATGAATACTGTCACACCTTGTCGCTTCTAAAGTATTGTGTGTGAATGGATCTTATGACAATATGTGAAGTAAAATTGCATGGATCCAATATAATTTCAGTAGGTTACTGTATGTGCGAAGTTTAAACAAAAAAGTCTTTATTTTAACATTTGCTCATTGTGAAGTGCGATTATTATGATTTGACGCCGATTTCAGTGTAAGAATTGAACAGACCGAATGCAAATACCATTTACTGTTTATTACAGTTCTCATAGTAGCATGTGGAGATGAACGTGCAAATTTTGGTGACATAAACTTTATTACACATGACACTCATGAATTCAAAAGTTTCTTATCATCTTGATTTAATTTCATTTGGTAAGAAAATATTCAATTCATATATTCACGTTGTCCTTTAAGCTATATTTACACTGTAAGACCTTGAGGATGACTTTTTATCAAAAACTATGTAAAAAACAAAATCATATGGGAAATACTTTTCTGGTAAGCGGTTACAATTTCTAATTTATTAGAAGCAGTTGCTAGAAAATTATTTTATCTTACAAAAGATTTTTCTTTAATAAATAAAAATTGTAAAATATTTTATTTATTAAATATAATCAGTATTCATATAAATGCTTTTCTTCTGTTGGTGACAATTATAAATTATTTTGTTAGTGATTCGTATTAATTTATTAGATATTTTTTAATGTTTTAAATCTGCAATAGAAAGAACAAGTAAAATATATATGGCTTTAAAATTACAGATATTTATTCTTTTAAGAGCACATTTGAAATTTTGCTTAAAATTTTATTATTTATATTATACAATAATCTTAATCTTATTTCTATTAAAGCGATGACGATTCAGATTTTTGCATAATGAATATTAAAATGGACCCTTGAATACCATAATTTATTTGCTGAATGAGCATGAAAATATTTTTCAAAAATGTTAATTTTGTTACGAACAAATAAACGTACAATAATACTATTTTTTAGTTTAATGAAAAATTTTAATTTCAAAAATTTTTATTTTTAAATTCTCATTCGCGAAATGATTCAAAAGTGAATTTTATATCATGCAAAATAAAAATGTTTTTATTCTTCTTTGGACTATTAATTAATATAAAAAATAAGGGAAGAAAAAACTATTTATACAGAAAATTACAAAAGTCCCACCTTTTCACAACGCAGAAATAACTTTTGTGATAAATTAGTTAAATCGAAGATTATATTCATTGAATTTGGATCATGTTGATATTGAAAATGTTCTTTCAAACTTACATTCAAAGTATCAGTATGAAAATTGTATAAAACCAGATATTTGAGTGTTCAAACAAAAATAATTTAAATATCAAGTTTTATGCATACCCTCGTCTAATTACTTAATTCTATTAAATATATCTGATCTTAAATTCTATTAAATATACTCTGAATGAAATTGGACATTAATTAGTTGCAAGTTCAGTTTGCAGCTATTTTCTAACAAAATTCCGAGCTGTGTCTGAAATTGTTTAGAGCAGAATAAACTTCCTATTTTCATTATCCATGATTCATAATCACAAAAATAAATAAAAAAAATGCTATCGAATCACTGTTATTCATTCTAGAGTGAGTTGTGTAAGACTGAAACGTAGCCACAGTATTTATTTTAAATTAAAAGCAAAAAATTTTAATTAAGAAACTGTGCAGGTTGAGCGCCAGATGAATAGTTGTCTCTGTTTCTACTCTCATTCCGTTGTCTTAAGCCAGGCATAGTTGTTTGCAAATGGCCGGAATTGATTTAAAATTATAGATATGGTCAAATGACAATCCTGATCAGAATGCGATTGTTAGTGGCAATCGCATTCTGATCAGGATTGTCATTTGACCATATCTATAATTTAAAATCTAATTTAAAATATATGTAATAAATACACTGAATGGCAACAGAGAGATGATTTTCTTATATATATCATCTTCCTTTCTTCAATCAAGCATATAACATTTTTGTAAAAGTATGCTTTTGTTTAATATTATTAGTATTTATTTCCCTCTAACAAGATTAAAATTGATTTTCTATAACATCACTTCTTCTTTTCTCATTAATAGACAGAAAAAAATATTGTTAACTTTTTTAATCTTCAAGCTTTTTTTTTATTTATTTATTTTTTTAAATTTCAATATTCAAAGCATTACCTTTTACTAAAATTTCATTTATTTACTTTTATTAATGAAATATTTCATGCGCTATGATGTATCAACATTTAGTAATGAGCAGTTTTCATTAGATATTTAAATATTTATCAAATTATTTTTATGATAATAACTAGATTTTTTAATACTATTTTATGTATTTCTTTTAAAACATGTAATCAACGAAAAGTGAATACTGAAATTAATGATAAGTAATTAAATTATAATATTATATTAAATGTATTTTAATGAAATTTTAAGAGTCATAAAAAATTAAATATTATAAAATATTTATATTAACTGAATTAATACTAAAGTAAATGTACATAATTATATTACCAATATAATGTCTTGCAGTTCATAAGAATATTTTAAAATTTCTATGAAAAATGCGTTCTAGGATTAAACACAAACAAAATAATTTGATTCTTCAATTAAATATTCTACATATTTATTATTTTTTTATCATTTTCAAACATTTCTTCATTAAATTTTTTAATATATTTCTGTCTATAATAATGGTTTTTTATCAGCAAAAATAATCTACTTCAAAAGTTTTAGATTCTTGACGTGGTTTCCCATGTATATACATGTACATGTTCTTAATATTTTATGTTCAAGGTTTCTTAATATTTTATGTTCAAGGTTTCTTAATATTTTATCTATGCTGTTAAAACAAATAAAACATCAGATTTAAAAATATAAAGTAGTTTTAATTAGTTTCCAGTAATAAATTGTATAAGCAGCTGAGAACAAAGTGATTATAAGAATCTGAAGGAAAGAAATGAAATGTGGAATGTCTGTGTAATTATTCAGATTTTAACAATGTTCAATTGAACGAAATATAATTAGATGCCTTATTCTCTTTTAAAAATCCCATTGTAAAGTATTTTGAAGTAATCTGATTGTATAACAAGTTAAGAAGCGAAAACAAATCAGGCCTATCTTATTAAATGAATAAATTGCTTTGTTTTGTAAAATGAATCTAATTAAAATTTTCTGGATATTCAAGAAATTAGTCGATATATGTATTTGAAAAAAATTATAAATGTTTCTAAAACATTAAAATAGAAGTTATTTGAAAGGTGTCGTCAGTACTTATTTAAATTATTTTATACTGCGAAAGACAGATTATTATATTTACTTAGCATTTGATTTATTTCAATTATTTTATATTTTTACCTTGGTTTTCTGTCAAGACATTGAATGTTATAAAAAGTGATAATTTTTGCAAGAAAAGTATAGTGCGATTAAACATTGAAGACTATTTTAATTAGACTGTATAAATGATTTTGTTTCTTTGCATTGCAATTGAAAAGTGTTATTTTTAAAATGTATCTTTTCTAAAATACTTAAATTTGTACCATTTATGCATATATAATAATGTAACCCGTATTTCTATTTTATTTCAATAACAATATTTGTGTATGTCATGTATCAATATTTAGGACAACACTTAAAATTTATATAATTCTAAAAATTCAAAAATATTTGGGAAACATCTATTTTAGTTTACTTTTTATTTGAATCTTAAGACATGTGTGATAGATCTATTTTATATTAACGAATAATATATATATATATATATATATATATATATATATATATATATATATAATAAATTAGAATACATATATATATATATATATATATATATATATATATATATATATATATATATATCTATATATATATATATATATATATATATATATATATATATATGTATGTATTCTAATTTCATTTCAATTTTTGTTATAAGAATATATTCAAAAAAGGTAAATTTTTCGAGTTGTTTCTTGTTATTAAATATCATTTATATACATTTATTGCATTGCCCTTTATACTGTTTTCATATAAAGCATAAAAATAGATCAAAATTGACCTTAATATAATTATATTTCAGCTATAAAAATATTACACAGTATTTTTTATTTGGTATCAAGAAAAGAAAATAATAGAAACATATTCCATAAAAAAACAAATAATTAAAATCCTTTAAAAGAGATTTTATTTAAATGATTTTTTAAACTAATAAATTAAATATTTCACATTGAACTATAAGTCTCATAGAAATATTCAAAAAGGAAATTTTGATTAATCCCTTGTAAGATGTTTTATGTCAGATATTAAAATTACTGAAGAAAAGACACCTAAGATAGTTTTATCATAGGATTTGAATAAAAAACAATGTCTATAATATTTCATTTTTAAGTAAATTAACTTATTTCTTTTCTATAAATTACAACAAAAAAATTTAAGATATTAAGAAAATTTTTTTATGTAAGCATTGCATACATTCAATTGCTTATTTGCTTGATTTGAATATTAATTTATATAATTATACCAATCGAGTATTCAATCTTTAATATATTTAACAGCTTAATTGTTTTGTTCATTTCTCTGTGGTCAATATTTGCATGCAATGGCTAATTTGACCGGAGTTTGCATTTCAACCAGTACACTAAATTACTACAACGATTGAACGAAAGACAAAACAAAAGAACAACTGAATTTTAACATAGTAAATAAGAATTTGTAAAATACTTTTAAATAAATTTAAAAAATAATTTCAATAAAGACATGGTTTCTGCAAGAAAATATTATAAGCTGGTTTCTGAAAATTCAAAAGTTCTTACATATATAGATATGCATTGTGGTGACTAAAACAATTCCTGTCACATTGAACAAAACTCTTAAGAAAAAAGCTTATAGTTTTCTATTTTCAAATATAACTATTCTCCAGGAAACTCAAGTAGATAATTGACTGTAATACGAGTGCAAAGTTGAAGTAGTAGAACTATATTCTTTGCTTCGCAATACTTCGAGTTCGATTCCAAATATTGTTAAAAAGGGAATATCCATTCAATTTTGGTAATACTAATTGATAAGCAGAATTGTAGAATTATAGATATGTGTGATTATATGGTGGGAAATTTCTGTAATTCCCTTTTTGCGACATGAGATTACGACTGCAAGTAGCCAAATACTTCTGTAGACTTCTTGCAATTAGTAACTGCAAGAAGTCTACAGAAGTAAGTAATATGCAGAAAAAAATTACACAAAACTATTACGTTTAAAGCGTTTTTCTTCCAAATGGGTTGTAGACATTTTTTATTTTCCGCTGTTACATATTTCGTTGCATGAAGTTAAAATACTATATGAATACTATATATTTCAGGTTAATTATAAAGTTACATTGAAGTAATACTATAGTATACCATCAACTAAGCAGTTTGTTTTAATATTCATATTTTAGCAAATTAATTTGCTTTCGTCTTAATAGATTAGGTAAAAGCCCTTATTTTTCTGAAATTATCAAAATTAAGAATTTCCTATAGTAATTATTATTCATTATTTTTATAATTCCATTTTGAGTTTTGCTAAAAATTTCAGGAAAGTTATTAAAAACGAACTTGAGAAATTTTAAAATCAGTTTATTTCATTAATTTAAAACAAATTTTCAAAAACGAGAAATGATGCTATTTTATGAAAGAGATAAATGAAATTATCTGTAATATTTTTAATTTTTCTGTAATATTTAATTTAAATATTAAATGATATTTTACCTGTAATTATAACGGAAGTAAGTATAAACTAATTATATCACCTATTTATATTACCAATATAATGTCTTGCAATTCATAAAAATAGTTTAAAATTTCTATGAAAAAATGTTCTCGAAACAATCCCTAACAAATTATTTTTGATTTTCCTATTAAATATTCCACATATTTAGTATTATATTCTAACATTTTTACATAAAGTTAATCTTTCAGAATATTTCTATCTATAATAATGGTTTTTTCATCAGCAAAAATCTACAATAAAAAGAAATAAAAGAACATTCAAATAGGATTAGATGAAATTAGAATATATTTAAAAATTATATTTTTATTCTAATGATAGTAAATGAATATTTTACTCTAGATAATTTACATAAGAATAATATACATATTTATTAAAATTTTAAAAAAAATACTTAGATTTTTCTCTTTTCGTATACAATTTTCGTGCATTTAATTTCATTTACTCTCTCTTACAATGTCTCTAACCTTCTTCATATGAGATTCCTGCCACTATTTTTAGTCTAGCTGATAGACATTACTATTTTAAATGCATCATCATTTATCAAAATTTGTGACTGTCGTTTCAAAACTATTGGTTGAAACTTCAGAAAACTCTTTTTCATATCTAGATTTCATGACTTTTCAAGATATTTTAAGACATTGTTTTGTTTAATATAAAATACACAGAAACTACCGGCTAAGTTCTTTTTTGTCATCGTATTTGAACGTGTTAGGTAATACACACTGTTTCACACAATGTTTAATTAATAAATAAACCGATGAAATTTTTGTTGTGGAAATTTTATCTCACATAATTTTCAAAGTTGCTTAACAAAAGAGATTATCTCTGGAATTATAAAGTAAATACCAGGATTGATTTCATTCCTTAAATAGTCTCGACAATTCAAAGATGCAACTTTGAATTGTCTAAGAAGAAACTTTGAAAAATGATTTTGGGAATTTGATAAGCATTTAGATTTTAATCTCAATGAAGTTAAAAACCAGTTTAAGCTCTGTAATATTTTTAATATGTTCAAAATAGCTACAATTTCAGTTTTCCAATTTTCCTAGTTAGATTAATTCATTATTTTACAAATTGTTAGTTATTTGTAACAAAAACATCACTATTTTTTTTGGAAGATCTATATTTATTAATTGAGCATTTCACACAGGATATTGCAAATACGTTATCAAGAAAAATGTTCATTGAATAATTAAAAGTATTCTAAATTGCTGTAAGACTTAATTTATTTGATATTTAAGTATTGAAAATATTGCGTAAAAATTGAAATTTTCTGTTTAATTAGTTAAACATTTATTATAGTTTTTTATTTAAATATTCTGATCATTCATTTTCAAGAATATTTGGAAAGAATCAAAATGCTTTCGACAATAAAATTTAAAACGATTATTTTAAATGGTAAAGACTATTTAAAAGAAGTACAATTTAAAAGTGTGAACTATAACTAAATGTACTCTTTTATAATGGAATTCAAATTAAATATTTAAGTGAAGAGAGGTGTCGTAGAAAATGATATTATTTGAATATCCATATTTATCCATTGCGTGAATTTGATAAATTTTAATCTTATTTCTAAATGTTTATTTGTAAATTTTCTTACTTAAAGCATTTTTCGAGTTCTTGCAAATTTATCATACATTTATTTTATTTTTAATGAAGCGTAGATATTTATTTAAGGGAAAATGTTACTCACGATAATAGATTTTAATAATTTTCTGAATGTATTTTACTAATCAATAATAATTCTTAATTTTATAAAATATTTATATTAACAAAAATTTTCTAAAACTTTAAATTTTAGAAAATTGAAATGAAATTTTAATTTGTATGTTACAAACTTCCTGAAAAAAATAATACACGATGACATTTGTTTGTAGTTAAAAATAAGGTTTGCAATTATTTTTTTGTAAAGTATAAATTACAACAGTTACAACATCCAAATTCGGTAGCAATATTTCTTACGATTTGTGTGAAATTCTTTTGTCAACTCAATTGTCTCAAAGGAATTAATGAATCTGATTTGATTTGAGAGTGATCTGAGTCGAGGGTTTAAGTAAAAATAAATTAATTCCGAAGGGAGGCAATCGCAATCATTATGAAGTGAATGAAAGGATTCGAATCATTTGCGCTTAAACTCTAAATGATATTCCCATGTGCATAAATTACCCACACACGCCACCAGGTTTCCAGTTTGAATTAAGCTAACACTACTAGAAATCAACACATGTAACACACAATTGATTCAAAATGAAGTACAATTTATTTAATTATAATATAATGCTATATCTAATCTAATTCGTCATCATTATATCATTAAAAACAACAATATAAGACAGAGAATATATTTCCGTTTTATTATATAAATAAAAACAATATAAAAATTATACATAATTTTGATTTCATCGATTTAACAAAATGAATTAAATTTTTAGAGTAAAATTTAGATTCTTAGTCACTTTTATTGTATTTACAATATGAATTTTAAACCATTGTTAATTTAAAATTCATATACATAATTTATATCATTCCTGTGTGAATAATATATATGGTTTTATAATCCATTGTACATTATGTAATGTCTCTGGAAGTGAATGTAAAACATTATTATTCATCTATAAGTTAGTTGTCAATACATAACTTTGATATTAAAAGGAAGTTGTACTCATGGACAACAAGGAAAAAATACAAAATGTTTTCAAGAACGAATCCTGAAAAATTGTTTAGGAAGGAATTGAACTACAAAAGTAATAATTCCATTAAATCTAAGTCAGATAATCTTATTCTATAGTAACAGAATACTCAAGTTTTGGAGGGGAGTCTACAAAGTTTATCAAACAAAATTCTGATCACATTTCGCTAATAATGAGATCTAAAAGCTGAAATGTGTAATATCAGAGTAATTGTGCATTTTAAACTAGAAGTAAAAAGCTTATCATTAAAACAGAAATTAGCAAAAATTATATTAAATTTGTGATTTTTTCGTAGAAAATCATCATTATTAGTAATGCCAACTTATTGTTTAATGTTATTCATAGATCTATTTGAAGGTCACTAGATCGTGGACTACTTTACTTCATATTGACCAAGTATAAATAGAAGAAATCAAATTTGCCCAAATGAACTCAAATACTCTCAGCAATATAAAAGACATACCAAATATCTTCAAGATTTAAACATTGTAAGACTTACAGAATTTAAGTTCTTTTGCCAAGATATTTTTTCATATAACTAAACATAAATATCTCTCTTTCACATGAAACTTATTATTTCTGCTACCACTTTTCAAATACAATTAGACTGCAAAATAAAAAATATATCTGTGAAGTTTCCCCTTCAATGTCCTAGAAATACGAAAGGTTTTTATGGAGCACTTATCTCAAAGATAATGAAATGTGTCCAATGAATTAAATATTTGGGGTTAAATGTGACATGCTATGATTTTAGCATTCTTACACTTTAGAATTGTTTTTTAAATTTATCTATTTTGCTTACAATGATAACTAAGAAAACCTTACTGATATGTGTATACTGAAAGAAACCTGTACATGATTCTAGCCCGATCAATTAGAGATGCTTATGTCATCGTTTTATAGTACTGTATGTAGGTTGTTTTTACAGAATTCCCACCTTTCAGTTCTTCCTGAGAACGTTTAAGGATAAATACTTTATTTCTTATGATTTTGTAAAAAAATATATAAGCCCTGAAGTGAAAGCAACTGAATAATTTACATGCAAATAAATAATGTGGAAAAATTAAAGCTTTGGTACTTTACATAACATGTTAAGTCTCACAATTCCTAAATGACAAGCAATATTTTGCCTTGGTCATCAGATTAAATTAAAATTCAGAATTGATATTTTCTTCATGACTCCCATCACTGATGAAGCGCATGAGAGTTCAGTTATCTTCAGTAAACAAACTCTAAGAATTACTGTGTTCAATGGTTATATACTATAGTATCAACAATTCTCCTTTCTAATCCCTTGGTCTGAATCAGACCAAGTCCAAGACTTTCATAGTTTTTTACAACAAATATTAATAAGAATAAACTGTTGCAAGGATTCCATTTCCCCTTTTTGTGTCATATATAAGACCACAAAATTTAATGTGTTTAAGGAATTCAGAATTAGAGAATAAACCAAAGACACGAAGAATTTTTATCTCTCTAGAGTTATCATTTCACATGGAGAACATTGAACCCAAGATACACCATACATGGTCCAGTTACCAATCACGAATATGAAGGATATTGACTTGCATACGGATTTGAAATCACTATATTTTGCCAATCAAATGAATGTTCTAACCAACGTGTCCACTGCAACTTCACTGTGTAAAAAAGGTGTACGAAATACACTACTTCCAAAAGTTAAGCAAGGAGAAGAAAATGCTTATTTCCAGAAGCCACTTATCATTGAAAAGGATAGAAATCACTGCAGAGGTATATGGAAGTATACAAATAGTTAAAAAAAGCCAATTGTGCTTTCATGTCAAGAAATATGCAAAAAGGGCAGGCTTATAACATATCAGCTTTATAAAGGGTTACAGAAGTTGATAGTAAGTGCAGATAGAAGGTGATTAAAACTTTTTTGCAATTTGTTTTCAAGACATACGTGTTTTTATCACTTCCAGAAGACGAAAGGAATATTCGATCTCAGATGTTACTCTTTTCTTCGGCGTTCATCATTCTGTAATTTCACGTTAATGGAAACAATGCCAAACCACACCAACAGTTGTCTGAAAGCCCGTAGCCGAAGGGTTACAAATCCCGGGGAAGATTGATATATTGCGAATTTAGTCAAGTAGAATCGTAGAGCGACATCCACAGGTGTGACTTCTATGGTTACAGAGACTATTTCTGATGTGATATCTGCAGCTACTGTACACCGAAGAGTACATATGAGTGGACTATACTCCCGGGTACCAAGATTTTTTGTTTGTTTATAAGTCCAATCAAGAGGAACACGATTAAATTGGTTCCGGGAACATGATGATTGGACTCTGTCTGACTGGGTCAATGTTATGTTTACTGATAAATCAAGATTTGCTATGGAGACAGAAGGCAAACGTATAAGGATATGAAGTTAACAAGGAATGCGTAATCAGCTCCAAACCATCACCGAACATTACACATTGCGAGGCGGAAGCATTATAGTGTGGGCAGGGATTTCCTTAGTATAACACACTGACCTGCACATCTTTAAAGGGGATTCTGAGACTGCTTTCCGGTATCGAGATGAAGTCCTGTAACCCATTGTGAGATTATACGCTGCACATTTTGGGCCTACTTTTAATTTAATGGACAATAACGCAAGTCCCCATAGAGCTGACATCAACGATGACTACTTGGAGATAAAGGGATTGCGCGTATGGCGTAATCAGCATATTTGTCCGAGCTTAATCTCTTTGAAAATCTTTGGGATTCTCTCTGTCATGCTGTATCCTCATGTTTCCAATTTCCAGCTACTCTTATTGAGCAGGTAACTGCTCTAAAAGAAGAATGGCTATTGCTGACTTCTGAGGTGGTTGATCACTTAATAACATCATGGTCACCAGGTGTAAACTTTGTATACAGATGAGGGTGGATCACATATCCTATTAATGTACTTTTTTTACTTTATACTGTTTATTTTCCTTTTATACAAAATTCTGTTTAAATCTCCAGTATATCTATATCTGATAATTAAAAAAAATTAATATTCCTTACATTTCTGTATATAGTTATTGATTTTATTTTATGCATAAATATATATGCTACTTTCTTGCCAAATTTTGTGTCAATCAAATCAGTAATTGTTGATTTTATTTTTGCATTCAACATCTTCGTGGTTAACTTTTGGAAGTGAATGCATCGGCAAAATTTAAATATTTTAAGGCTTTTAGAATTTAAGCTCCATTTCTAAAGTCAAGCTTATCATTTCTGATATCACTTTTCAAACATAAGTAATCTTAAATATAAAAAAAAAATATGTGAAATTTTTTTTCTCGCTCGAGAGAGAATCATCACACTTGTATAGATTTTGTTGGAACACTCTTGTTGAAAGTTAAGAAATGACTGCAAAAATCACTAATGAATATTTCTTAGAGATTAAATTTGACATGTTATGTATTTAGAATTATTTTACTTTTAGGAACTTTTGTTATTGAAGTTATCCATTTTTCCATTCACTGATATCCATGAATGCATTCTTGATATGTGTAAAGTGAAGGAATCCTGTTGTTTAATTCTGCGGTGATTGTAATTTACCCATTTTTTTATACACTGATAGCCATGAAAGCTTTCTTGATATGTGTTTACTGAAGGAATCCTGTACATGATTCTTACTCTATCAATTAGTGATGTTTAAGTTATCTTTGATAATATCGTATGTAGTTTATTTGTTCATAATCACTTTAACTTCTTCCTAAAAACCATTAAATAAATAATATATTTCCTCAGAGAATGAATAATTTATATAAACAATGAAATGAAAGGAATTGAATAATTTACTCATAAATAATGGGGAATAATTAAACCATTGGTACTTTTCATAATATATGAAGTATCGCCGTTTTTAAATGACATGCAATGTTTGTTCTTGGTCACGAGATTAAATTGAGATTTAAAATGACATTTATTTTTTTCTCTATGACTTGCGTCACGGAATTGTTTCTTCTTGACTTGCTTCAATAGATAGAAATTTAGAATCAAATTGGAATTCACCATCAAATTATAATCAAGATATCTTTTGCTCATATTTAAACAATGCAATCGAATAGGCGAAAACACTTAAAATGTAAAAATATGAAATTACGACGAATTGTAAATTTATAAACAATAATTAATTAGAGTTATAATAGAATACAGTTGCTAGAGTGACATTTCCAGCATTTTAACACTACAAGAACTGTAAATGATTGCACTTTATAAACAGTGCATAAAGTGGGTTGTTGCATCTAGAGCCCCAAAAGTTGATGTGTTTTAGTAATTAGCAATGAGAGAACAAGCAAAAGACACTAAGAATTTTCTCTCTCAACAGGTATCCTTTCGCTTTAAGAACATTACGACAAAGGTACACTTTACGTGGTTCTGTTAACAATCACGAACAGGAAGGATAATGATTTTTATCCATATTTGAACTCATTACATTCAGCTAACGAGAATGAATGATCTTACTAACGTGGCCACTGTGACCTCACTAATTTTAAAAAGAGATACCAGATATCTTCAAAATTTAAACTTTTTAAGATTCTTAGAATTTAAGTTCTTTTGTCAAGCTATTGTTCCATATAGCTAAACATAAATATCCCTATTTCACATGAAACCTTTTTTTTTTCCATCCGCATCTCAAACACACAATTAGACTTAAATAAAAATGTACAAAATATTCTCTGAAAGGTTTTAAATCTTGTGATTTCTTTGTAACGCTATTCTTGAAAATGATATAATGCGTGCACAAATGTTTAATCTTACATTTATAGGTGGTATCTACCATGATATGAAATTAGAAACGTTTGTTTTTGAAAATTATCCGTTTTTCTAGCATTTATAGCTTTGAAAGCTTTTCTTGATACGTGTATATTGAATCTTACCTATGTAAGATTCGAACGTGATTAATTTGAGATGTTTCTTGCATCCTTTGCTACTATTATAGATAGTTTGTTTTAAAGTAATGTCTTTAACTTCTTATTTAACGCCATTATAAATACGGAATTTTTTCCTCTGCTATGAAAAAAGGCTTAACGCTGAAATCAAAATAGCTATATGATACACATAATATAAATAATTTTGTTGAATTATCCAGTTTTCAGTATGCCACACATGTCTCAAAAAATGATAAGCATTTATAACCATGATTCTGAGATTAAATTGGAACTTTAAATGGCATTCTTTTTTCCATGCCTTGCACAATTGATGAAACAAACGGAAATCTATTTATCTAATGTACATGGACAGTCACATAACAATATTTTCTTCTTAGAGAATGAAAGATCATTCGAATCCGTTTCTTTAGGAAATTGGACTTCGGGAACTAGAAATCTTCGAACAGAATACCAAACTTTCTTAATATAAGCCGCTGTATTTTGCACTAAATGACACACTTTATTTTAATTTTGCACTTTGTTCTGTTCAGCACCTTCTTCTGCTTTATTCTGATCAATTTTCGCTATCAGCACCATAATTTACTACGCTGAACTTCAAGAGTTTTTTCCATAATAATATTCCTACATAAACTGAATATTTTATGGCGAAAGAATATTAAGGTATTTTATATGATTTTTTTTGTAATGTTCGAAAAAACTTCAATATTCAAATATTCATATTGTTCTGTTAAGTAAAAAGTTGACAAACATTTCTGGAAAGGATAAAAGACATTTTAATCTCTTAATCATATGGAAATTTAATTTTATTAAATAGTTTAGAGGATAGTATTAGAACATTAAATATAAAATCCATGCTTATACTATTAGAAATTTTTGAAATGCTCCAATAAATATTTATAGACTTGTTTTCTATAATTTTGTAACATTAAATATCTTTTTAAAATAACTCTTTAAAAGTTTTTATTAGATTATGAACCAAAATGTTTTTTACAAACTCATTTCTAAGGACTTCGTCTATATTTTTGTTGATAACAAAAACATTCTTATTCCTTTAACTTATGACTAAATGACATTGTGATAGTTTAGCCTTTTACACAATTGTCATATTTTGCGTATACGTTTAGGTAAGTCGCATTTTGATTTTTTTAGATAACTCCTCCATCTGGTGAATAATTTTATTTTGATCATTTTTTATTGTAAAATAATGCTTTTTATGTAAATTAAAGGAAAAATTTGTTGAAAAGAAATTACTGCCATGAGTAAGAGTACTTTATCAACAGCTTCAGTTAATAAGTTTAATTTAAATCTCTATTAATTACATTTAGTTACATTTTTTCTTGGTTAGTTTTGAATAGGTAATTTCAAGGTTCTCTCTAAAATATCGAATATTTTTGGATATAATTAGATACTTTTTTTCCTTTTCAACATTTTGGATGTTATTCAACTTCTTTTTATACTCTCAGATGTTCCGTGTCATTGATTTCTTTAAACTTTTTATTGTAATTTCTTAACTTTAAAAAGTCTCATTAATGAGTTAACACATACTAATTACTATATAATTCAGATTTACTGCAATGTAATAATAAAAATATTTTATATAATGAAAATAAAATATTGTGTGTAGAAACTATAGAATAATGGTCTATTCCAAACATCACTTATTTAAATTTCAACACACTTAATTTTTATAATCGATCTTAGTATATTTACATTATTTTTAAATTTATAATTATAGGATATAGCATTTTAATGTATATAAATGGGTTCTATTGTGCGAGTGTAATATGTGTGTAGAATATATTATTCCATTAAATATTTTCCAATTATTATAAAGATTTTAATTTATAAAGTATTCGCGATATGCCAATTAATATTAATTTACACAAATAAAATGTAAACGTGATAAAATATACTCGAAAATTAGATATTTGGTCGAGTAGAACTGCTTCTGACGATATATGTTTTGATTATATATTTTAAATTATTCAATGAAAAGTATTGATATTTGTGCTTTTAGTCTACTGACAGAAAATCCCGTACAAATATATAACAGCAGTGTTAAGGAACAATGAATATGTATGTTTAAAAACATTTTCACGCATAGTAGTTTAAATTCATTACAATTTTAATTATGAATTAACAATAGTTAGAGGGTTGATGTTTAACATTTCTACAGTAAAATATTAAATGTTATTGGTTTAAATCTAATTGAAGTTTATCCATCAAAAGCTGAACATTTCAAATGTTTCAAATATTCATTTAGTTATAACATTAAGTATTAAATTAAATCAAAATTTCAGTTGTATGAAAAATTTAGGTTACTACTGGGTAGAGGTCGGAAAAGTATTTTATTAATGACTTAATGACTGAAAATAGAATATATATATATATATATATATATATATATATATATATATATATAGGGAAAGTTTGAAAAACGTATAAAAGAAAACTAATAAGTTATGAAATTAAAGATGTTTCTACAAGTGTTACGATATACTAAAGTTACTGTGAGAAGTTTAAATGGATTTCACACCTACAGACATCGAATATTAATATTAATTGAATTGCATTTAAAGTTGCAAAAATGTTTCATAGACAGAAATTAAATTAACATTTTTATTTATTGAAACCATATTAATTTATAAAATGAATAATTATGTTTGCCTGAACTGCATTTATATTGTTGAAATTGCAACAATATTAAAATCCAAATACTTTGTAATTTCAGAATTCCTAAATTAGCTAATATTTTCTCTAACAAAGAATGTTTTGCTAGCACTTGAAGAAAAGATATTGGTCGCTTATTAAAATAATAAAAATATTAGTAAACATTTTATTCTTAATCGATAAAACATGTTGTAAGTGTGCCAATATTTATTGAAGTTTGTGTTGCACATGCTCATAGGCAACACAAACTTCAATAAAGAAGTTGCTTTAAGAAAATTATATATAGCAAATATGTTTTTGCTCCAACGCTGTAATTATCGATTTTTTGCATCATGTTTGATTATGAAATGCTAATATAATTATTAATATTCACAACATATTGAAAATATCAGTAAATACCATCAAAATAAATTAATCAAATATTAATTAAGACTATTAAATAAATCAGAAAAGTACAAAAAGAGAAGAAGTGCTAAAATTTATTCGAAATTTTAATTGGAAAGTAAGCATGCATATGTTAGTTTCGAATTCACAAATTGATAATAAAAATACAATAAATATATAAATTCAATAAGCTATAAGCTATGGAGCAAACCCAATTTTTCTTCCAATTTTCTAAAACAATCATATGATCCATCAACCCATCTAAAGCTTAATATTTAAAAACTTCTAAAATAAATAATGAATAAGTGAAAATATATTAATTAATGTTTTGCAAGCACAGAAATATTGCTAGATTTTAAAAAAAATTAATTGTATTGCTCATTCTCAAGCACTCAAATGATAACATGTAAAAAACACTCTATACTACCATATTGTAGTAATCAATGAAGAACTAACAAATTTGAAACTGTATATTATCTTTACTTTCCTCACGGAATATACAAATGTACCAGTTCTCTGCTTCAATGTGTTAAACTATAATGAAGTGGCACAAGAAACTAACACTTAAGATTTTTAAGATAAAATTGAAAGCAGAAATGATGTAATGAAAATCTGCTTCAAAGCGTTGTCTATTAATTTTATGGCAATGATTACTTTGTATACTTTCGTAAGCCGTATATTGTCAAATATGAAATCACAATCGCAAAAAAGCAATACATTTCCTACATAAAATTTTATATATAGTTAATAGTTCAAAATATTATTTTATTCCTTATACAAAATTTCAGTTAATATATGATAATATTAACTGAAAGGATATAAAAACATGCAAAAACTAATGAGATCTAAGAGAATTATATTAATACCTAAAACGACAGTCACAATCTGATGCTTTGTAGCCTGTACAATTCCATATTGTATATTGCCTAAAGAAATTGTGACCTGATATGAAATATAATTTTCCTCAAAATTCCTGAATCTTGTGTTCTTTTAAGAAAATACAAATTTTTTTACAGGTTACAGGACTCATAATAATATTTACGTTATATTCTATATTTTACACCTGTTTGTATATTATAGAATATATATAATGGAACATTATACATTATTCGATATTATGCAATCTACATTATACATTTCTTGTAAACATTTAACATCTTTGCATAACTTTGTTAACATTTTCCATTGTAAACATTTAATATTAACCTTTCTACAAGAATAAAAAAGCAATATTCTTGCAAAATCCAAATGAATTTTTAAATTTTGCGAATTGATGAGTTCCATAATTATGATAAATAAAATCTAATTTATGCAATTCCGAATGTAATTAACTTTAATTCAGTAAATTTAAGTATTTACGCAAGCCATGCAACTTAAAATACTTATTTCTTATTCATTGTATGTATGTACCTGATTTGCAATCGCTTTCTGGCTTTATGCCATAGTAACCAATCTTTAATAAAATCACTTTATTTTAATATTTGATTCTGCAATGTGAAATTTATGGTTGTTAATTTTTTCCAATAAAATATATTGTGTAAATTTTAGCACTTTGCGGTACCTCTCTACTGCAGTTCTAGTTAAAAGTGTATAGTACTATTTGTGCTTTGATAATAAACAGTTATATTTTAGTCATAAATTTTGTATAAAAATTATATTTATTGACTTCTATAATTAACGATTTGTTAAAAAATAATCTATTGAAGAAAATAACTAATCTTTCATCATTCAGTTATCAAAATGTTTCAAGGAATTCATACATGCAGCAGATATTGCATGATAAAAAAGTATTCATATAGTGTTGAAAGTGAATTACTTTAAAACTACATTATAAGCACTAAAAAGTATAATTCATTATTATTAATGACCCGCTCATGCAATGAAGACAGTAAGCTATCATATGTATATATTGCAAAATATGGAAATTTAAATTATTTGTTAATAATATATTAAAAGCCAACCATATGAGATGAATGATTATTTTGTTCAAAAAATTTAGAAGCAAGGTAATTTTTGTAATCATGTTTAAAAATGTTTTTATTTATGATACACTATTATTTCCTCAACAGATGTGCGGTTTCTCAATAGTGTGGTTTCGACTTCAGTAGATGACGCTCTGAGATGTGATTATGTTCATATCCTTCTTATTTAGTACACAGAAAACCATGGTTAATTGTAAAAGAGACATCCAAGAATTATAATATGAACGCATTGAAAAAGAACGCTTTTTATTAATGATTCCAGTTTGGATATTTTCCCAAAATTTGTCTCTCCTTAATTGATTCCATGATTGTATTATGTTTCACTTATGTATAGGGAAATCTCATGAATCCAAAATTTCCTTCAGTACTTACTGACAGCGCAGAATTTGCACTCAATTCTTACAATTTCCCCATTTTCTCAGAGTGATTTTAATCTTATAATTTGAAGTTAATCATCCTTAATTCTTTGTATTTAGCAGATTATGTACAATAAACACAGTACTGATGAATCTCATCTGTAATCATGATTGATCTAGTGAAATTTTAAATTCAAGATTCAAATTTCTGTTTATTTCAAATTGATGATTTGAGTGTTGACCATTAAGTTTTCAGCTCTAGAACCAATCAGTTTTGCAGTACAATCATTATACACAATAATGATGGTCTGATGAAAAGCATTTATATAGCAACAAAAATACCTTTTGCTTAGGACATATTACCGTTTTAAAATTATAAAGCATGAATTTATCGTTCATAAATCATATCCATGAGAATAAGAATGTATGTTAACGCATGTATACATCAAATTAAAAAGAAATCATTAACGTTCGCCTGTGGTCAAAATGGCATCAAAAGTTAATAATATTTGGTAAGCATTTATTTCTTAGCAATAAAAATTATTTTACCATTATGATACTCATAAATAATTTTTTTTAAATATTTTATTTTTATTTAAAATAACTAATTTCTGCCTGATAAAAAGCTTTATTTGTAAGGATTAGGAGAAGATAAAAATTATTTACTTTGTATTTTTAGATGCTTTAAAAATTAACAATATAATTAAATTAATTGCATTTGAGATATATCTCATAAAAGTAATTTATAGACAATATAATTAAAGTGTACAAGAAATGTATAAAAATGAATACCTTTCTATCATATATAAATATTTCTTTTTAATTTTCTAAATTACTCAACATACTAATTTTTCAGAAATTGATAAAACTGAGAATACCTACTTTACATTTTAAAAAGGAATATGTACAGAAAATATAAGTGTACAAATTTTTTCACTTTAATAATACAAAATAATCCTGTTTCTGTTTTCGATAATCTATAGAAATTCTCGTAAAGAATGACACGCTATATTTACAAATATGTCAAAAATTTCCCTCAAAAGAGGTGAATATTAAGGAGTGAATCATATTTCAAGAGCCAACCCACTTATAAGCACTTCAAAAGTAGATTCAAGACTGTTCATTTCAATCTGAATACTTTGACGACGAAAATATGACGTAAAACTTAAATTACTGTTTTAAGAATAAAAATAGCGTGATTAATCCAATTTTAAATGTCTATTGAGTTAAGACATTTTATTAAATGATTATTGCAGAAGTAAGTATTTTAGAGGGAAACCCTGTAATAAAATATTAGCAAAAGTATTAACGTAATGTTGTTTACCACTTTATAAACTGTTTTCTTATAGCTTTTAAGTTAGAAATAAACACGTATGCTGTGCCATATGCGTTCAAGCATTCCTGTTAAAGTGCTCATCTGAATTTTTTTCCGATGCGTGCAGTACTTAATACATAATGATTTCCAAATATCACATTCCTATTTTTTATATAAATGTTTTATGAAACATTCGTTACAACGCAAGTATTTAATGCCTATGAGACTTGAAACGGTGTTTTTAATTGAAATCCTTCTGAAGGTTTGTCATTTGCTAGGATATTTATGCATCTTAAAATAGAAGGAGAGGTAAGAAAACTCTTATGTCGTTATGAATATGACATTCTAATAAAATAAAAAAAGTTTTAATAAACTAAATCTCTCTTTAAATATACAATCTTATTTTAACATAACCTTGTATAAAAAGGTATGCATAAAAATGCGATTTTGCATGTAAAAATTATTCGTAGCAAGAAAGTAATAAAGAATTAAACTGTGTCATCTGATAAATGAATATCTGGAGCAAAAACACTGCAGAGAAAATTTTCCAGTATGTATACAGAATTTCTGCATACATTGGCGTTAAAAAATCTATTTAATTTTAATTGGTTTTATTTTTTAATATAATAAAGTTTACGAGAATGATGTACACATTTTACAACTGCAACATAATGCTTAAACGAAGTGTCAGGATATCCAACTGAAAAAACACTATTTAGACACAGATGTATAACATCAATGTGTCCCATATGTGACCAACAAATAACGTCTTACTAGATATTCTCTGACGCAGAATTTATGCCCATGATAGCACAGTCAAGACAAATTCGGTTTACCACTGAGTAATTTAGACACTCTTCAGTGATCTGTCTAATTTAGACACTCTTCAGTGATTTGTCTAATTTAGACATTTCTTCTAAAGACTATAACAGCTGGTCACTTCTTCAGCATTGTGTGTGAATGTGTCATATGACAATATGTGAAGTAAAAATGCATGAGCTCAATATAATTTCAGTAGGTTACTGAGTATGAGTAGATTACGCAAAAGATATTTATTTTAACATTGTGAAGTGTGATTATTATAGATTGACACCGATCTCAGTGCAATAGTTGATTAGACTGAATGCGAAAAGCATTTACTTTTACTCCCAGTTTGCAAAGTTAAATGTCGAGTAGACTGCAAATTTTGGGAAATTAATCTTTAGCAAATCATGACACATATAAATTCAAGCATTTTTTATGATGCGGATATAATTTACTTCAGTAAAGATTCACTTTATCTCTGGTTAGATGTCCTTTTCACCTTATTTACGACGCAAGGCTTTGATGGCTTTTTATGAAAAACTGTGTTTAATTCATATGGGAAATATTTTTCTTGTAAGTTGTAAATATTTTCTGTTTTATTCGAACCGTTTACAAGCAAATTATTTTATCTTATTAAAGATTTTTATTAAATAAATCAAGAAATGTATAAGATTGTTAGTTAATAAACAAAATCATTACGCATATAAATGACATTTTTCTATTGATGATAATTATAAACTTTATTGTTAGTGACACATTATTAGCTATTTTTTTTAATTCTTTAAAAGAGAAAGAGCAAATAAAATATCTATACGTGATTTTGAAACTACAGACTTATAATTCCGTAAAGTGCACTTTCGAATTGTTTTATAGATTTTATCGTTTAGATTTTAAAATTATTTCTATCTTTTTTTAAGTAGCAACGATGGTTCAGATTTTTGCGTAATTTTTTGATGAATATTGGATGGAACCATTGAATATCATAATAAATTTTTAATCAACTTGAAATTATTAATCAAAAGTGTTAATTTTGTTACGACAAGAAATGTTCATTAATATCATTTTACAATTTATTGAAACTTTTTGTTTTTATAATTGAGTATTGAGACTTAGCCTCACTTTTAGTATGTAATATTTCCTAGGCACTTCAATGCATTTATTTTCCCCCATTCTTCTCAAATATTTAAATATTGGGAAAGAACATAATTTATATAGTGTATTTTTATTGAAAGCAATAGCGAATAAATGTTAGATGTTAAAATTTTTTTTCATCAAAACAAGGTGACACCAACAACTTTTGAAAGATTTGCAATATTTCATATATAGTCCTTATATTCACAGTTTGAATATGAACACTGGTGAGCACGAGTACTTAATATGAAAATATATTTATATCTTAATTGAACGCTATTTGAAGAGCAATATATATATATATACTAAATAATAAAATGTTTTATAAAATTATTTACCTATTAAAAATTTAATACACATAAAAACAATAGTTTATTTCGTTTTTGTTATACTATTATCACTTTGCAAACTATATTTTCAACTACCTTGTAAATATCATTAGGATTTATTTCAAATATCCATCAGTGAAGGTAATTACCACAATAAAATCATAAATTAGATTACAAAAGGTGCACCAATTCTTAGAAAATACTTTAAAATACAGGAGTTTACAAAATTGCGGTGCTGAACTTCTAAAACTAATTCTTTTAATCTGGTAACTAATTTTATCTTGATCCTTTGTTTGTAAAATAATGCTTTTTATCTAATTTAAAACCCAAAATTGATGAAAAAAGAATTAACTGTCTTGAGTAAGAACATTTTAATAAGAGTTTCAGATACTGAGTTTAATTTTAATATCTATTAATTAGATTTACTTACATTATTGTTCAGTTAATTTTAAATTGGAAATTTTATGAATATCTTTAAAATATTGATTTTTTTTTTGATATAAGCACTTATTAGATATTTTTTTAGTCCTTTTCAACATTTTGGATGTTACTTATCTTCCTTTGCCCTCTGAGATATATTTTGTCATTGATTTCTTTAAGCTTTTATTGTACTTTTATTTTTGTACATTCTTAACTTTAAAAAGGATTACTTATGAGTTGAAAAATACTAATTAATCTTTATTTCATATGTACTGTAATGAAATAATTAATATATTTTATTTAACGAAAATTTAAAATAAAATTTAAAAAAACTGTTAAATAATTTGCGTCTGTCATGGAACTTTATCCTTGTCTGTACTATCTGTTTTCGATAATCTGTAGAAATTCTCGTAAAGAATGACTCGTTATATTTATAATTATTTCAAAAAATTCTCTCAGAAAAAGTGAAAATTAAATAGTGAATCCTATTTTAGACGACAACCCACTTATAAGCACTTAAAACGTAGATTCAAGATTCAGTTCATTTCAATCTGTATACATTAACAATGAAAATGTTGCATAAAACTTAAATTTAAATTATACTGTTTTAAGTATAAAAAATTACAGCAATTAATCCATCTTTAAATTTTTATTAAAAAAACGCATTTTATGAAATATTTCCTTCTATTATAAAAAAGTAATTAAGAGAAAGATCCTTGTATTGAAATAATAACAATGGTATTAAAATATTATTGTCTACCACTCTATAAAATATTTTCTAATTGCTATAAAATTAGAAAAAAAACGCATGCGGATGTAACCCGTTTTCCATAGTATTTATGAAAGTGCTCGTCTGATATGTTTTGGATGAGTTCAGTGCTTAATATACATTAATTGTCTAATTGCTTTTATTTATTAGAATTTTTTATGAATCCTTCAAGTGAAGGGAAATATTTAAAGCGCATGAGACATGTTGACAAGAATTCTTTTTATTTGTTGAAAATTCTTAAAACACTTCGTCTTGAGATAGGATATTAATGTATCTTAAAATAGAGTCAGAAATGCTAGAAAGCTGGTATTTTGCTACGAATATCAAATTCTATTAGAATGAAAATTTTTTATACATTATAATCTTCCTAAAATGCAATCATATTTTAAGATAACATTCTGTTAAATTTTGTTTCGATAAAAATGCGATTTCGTATGTAAAAACTACTCGTAACAAGAAAGTAACAAAAAATTAAATTCTTTCATCCATTGAAGGAAAATCTTCAGCAAAAACATATTACAGATATCATTTTCCAGTAGGAGTACAGAATTTCGGAATATTGATTTTAGTATCTCTATAATTTTAATTGGATTATTTTTTATTGTGTGTGTGTGTGTGTGTAATGAAGATTATGGGAAAGATATGTACATTTTACAACTGCAACACATAATGATTAAACGAAGTCACAATATCCAACTGAAAAACACTATTCAGACACAGATGTAGAACGTGTTGTCAACAAAGTGTCTCATTCGTGACCCTTAAAAAACATCTTTCAATCTAATCTTTGATGCGGAATTTATGCTCATTACAGCTCACATGACTAATTTAGACACTCTTCATTGATGAATCTTATTTAGAGATTTCGTCTAAGACTCTCACAGCTTGTTGCTTCTTCAGTATTAGATTTGAATATGTAATAAAACAATGTGTGAAGTAAAAAATGCATGACATCAATATAATTTCAGTAGGTTACTGAGTGTAAGTAGTTTACACTAAAAGGTCTTTATTTTAACATTAGCTCATTGTGAATTGTGATAATTTTGGTCTGACACCTATCTCCGTCCAGGAGTTGATAAGATCGAATGCAAAAATCATTTACTGTTTATCCCAGTTTGTATAGTTTATGTGGACACGACCATGCAAATTTTGATGCATTAATCTTTTTCATTACAGTACACTTATGACTTCAAAAGTTTCTGATGATCTTGTTATAATTTCCTTTAATAAAGAAATAATTTATTTTCTTAATTCTCGTGGGTTGTCCTTTTAGCCATATTCAAAACGCATGTCTTTGATGATTTTTTTTATCAAACACTATGCTTAATTCATATGGGAAATATTTTTCTTGTAAATGATAAATATTTTCTGTTTCACTAGAACCACTTGCAAGCAAATTATTTTTTATTATAAAAGATTTTTATTCATTATATTAAACACTATAAATTATTTTTATTTAATAAATAAAATCATTGCATATATAAATGATTTTTTTCTGTGTCTATTGATGATAACTTTAAATTATTTTGTTAGTGAATTATTTTAATTTATTAGCTAATTTTTAATTCTTAAATCTGAAATTAACAGAGCAAATAAAATATTTATTTATGATTTTGAAACTACAGACGTTTAATTCTTTTAAGAGCAATTTTTGAAATTTCTTTTAAAGATTTTATCTTTTAGATTTTAAAATAATCACTATATATTTTCTATAAGAAGTAAAAATAAATCAGATTTTTGTATAATTATTTGATGAATATTAGATGGAACCCTTGAATATAATAATTAAATTTTCTCAATGAACATGAAATTATTTGTCAATAGTATGTTGATTTTGTTACGAAAAATGAATGTTCATTAATATAATTTTATAATTTATTTCATTTTTAAATAGGATTTTTATTTTTAAATTTGAGAATTAAGATATAGCATCACTTTTAGAATGTAATATTTCCTAGGAATTTGAATGCATCTATTTTTTTCCACATTCTTCTCAAATATTTAAACATAGAGCAAGAACTTAATTTATATCGTGTAATTTTTATTGAAAACAATAACCAATAAATGTTACATGTTAAAAATTTTTTCATCAAGACAAAATGACTCAAACAACTTTTGAACACATTTGCAGTGTTACACACTTTCACAATTTTGAATATGAACATTGGGGAAAAAAGTACTTAATTATAAAATATGTTTATTTCATAATTGAATGCTAATTAAAGAGCATTATATATATATATATCTGGTTGTGTGTGTGTGTGTGTGTTGTTTTATTTTAGCTATTAACGACTTATTTCACACATATTTTGAACTAAACTATAAATATAATCAGGATTTATTTCCAACATCTCTAAGTCAAGGTAAATACCGCATCAAAAGCATAAATTTAATTGTAAATGAAACACTACTGCATTGAAAATATTTTAAAATACAAAAATTTACAAAATTGCGTGCTAAACTTCTAAAACTAATTTTTCCATCTGTTAAATAATTTTATTATGATCCTTTTCATATTGTAAAATAATGCTTTTTATCTAATTTAGAGGTTAAAATTGTTCAAAAAAAAAACTTAACAAGCATGAGTAAAAACAATTTACCAAGTGTTTCAGTTATAGAGTTTTATTTTAATCTCTATTAATTAGATCTAGTTACACTTTTGTTTAGTTAATTTTTAATAGGAAATTTCAAGAATATCAATAAAATATTGATTATTTTTGGGTTTGAGCCATTATTAGATATTTGTTTTTGTCTTTTCAACATTTTGGATATTATTTAGCTTCTTTGAAACTCTAAGATATTTTTTAGTCATTGAATTCCTTAAGCTTTTTATTGTGTTTTCTTACTTTCAAAAATGTTCATTTATGAGGTAAAAAATACTAATTATTACATATTTCAGATTTTCTGTAATATAGTAATTAATATATTTTATTTAACAAAAAAATATTTTGCTTAGAAACTAAGTAATAATAGTCCATTCCAAACATAACATATTTAAATATTTCAACACACTTGTTTATTTACTATTGATTTTAGTATACTTACATTAGTTTTAATTTTATGATTAAAAGTTATACCATTTTACATTTTATAAACTCATTCTAAATTTTTGTATGTAATATGTGGGTATAATATGTTATTCCATTATTTATTTTCCTATTATTGTAATGCTTTTACTTTAAAAACTATTCGGAATATGCCAATTAATATTAATTTACATAAATATATTTAAACGTGATAAAATGTACTCGAAAATAAGATAGTTTATTACAGTAGTAGTATTTCGCTGACATATTTTGATTATTAATTTTACATAACTTAATGAAAAATACTGATGCTTAACTTTTATTCTACTGCCTGAAAATCTCATTCTAACATACACTGCTGGACAATTTATAACGACAGATCCCGAATGCATTGTAGCATAACATTAAGCTAGACATGAGGCCTAGAAGGATAAAATATACTTGCCACACTGTTCAACCTTTAGAATAAAGAATACTTATTTTTCTGGAAAGTACCAAAAATGTGAAACTTATGAAAGAATAAAATATTCCTTTGAAGCTGCATACGGAAAAATGGAACAATGATTCTAAAAGTCAACAGGCACCTTGAAGAAAGGTATCAGTACGGGATATGTCCACCGTGGAGTGTGATGCAACATTCCACACGTCGTATCATACTTTGCACAATATTATCCTGCAACTGTTGAGGCAATTTATCCCATTCCTCTGTGAGTACACGGATGAGCGTGTTCTGGTTTATCTGAGGATAGTTTCGATCAGCAACTTGCCTCACCAAAAGATCCTGCACATTTTAAATGTGGTTTAGATCTAAAGAAAGTGATGGCCATACGAGGCGTTGAATACACCCGCTGTCTAGACAATCCAGAAATGCGAGTGTTCAATGATAAGTTGCATTGCCATCCATAAAATAATTTATGAACGACAGCACAAAGGAAAAGATGAAGATGAGGAAGTAGAACTTCATTAATGAATCGTTGACCCGACATAGTCACATTCGTAACAACATGCATGGGCGTGCAGCCATTAATCATGATGCCGGCCCACACCATGACACTGCATGTCGAATATCGGTCCCTTTCCTGAATATTTTCTGCAAAATAAACAGTACCGTTCTCGCACCGGTTTATTTGGCGTCTACAATCCTGTGACAGACTGATCTTACTCTCATCTGAGAAGAGTACGCATTCCCAGTCATATTCAGTCCTATTGCGATTTTTGTGACACCATTGCAAATGGGCACTACTGTTCTGTCTGGTCAATAAGACACACACAACAGGCCTGCGGTTTTGTAGTCCTCCTCCCCTCAAACGTCTGACAACAGATTTTCGAGAGATCTGCTTTCTTGAGGCAGAAAGAAACTGATTTGCCATCTGCTGAGCTGTGGTGTGCCTTTTCGTTTTTGTTGATAGGATGATATAGCTGCCTTCTGCAAACTTCTTCTTGCAAACGACCTTTCTGTGCAGCCTACTCCACATTCCAATTGTTTTAAATGTGTATCACAGCCGTGAAACAACGCTGTGAGCGATGTCGAACTCCCTGGCAACATCTGTTACTTTTCGCTCTTCTTGGATCTTTCCAATAACCCGACCACGCATTAAATCATTTAAGTGATGTCGGGAAAACATACCAATAATTTCAAGTTTGTCTATGAAATCTTTGACTTCAAACAGCAACTGTCCACACGCAACAACACCTTTAAAGCTCTGATGAACGCTATCACGTGATAAAGAGACGTGGAAAAAAATTTTGCATACGCGTACTTCTTCTTACTATATCGCGCACTTATTCTAATTTTCCACATGTTGCTTCCTTTCAATTAGTGGTTGCTATGGATGATAGTCTTATCTATCCTTAGCAATTGTCCAGAAGTGTATAAGGGCAGTGTTAGAGATCATAGAATATATATATTTAAAAATTTTTGAAGCAGAAAATTTTCAATACATTATAATTATGTTTATAATTTAACAATATCTGAAGCATTTAAATTAAACATATCTACAATAAAAAATTAAATGTTGTTTGTTTACATATAATCGGGTCCCTATGGCATGTGTAAGAGTGCGATGGTGGCCTACTCCCTGTATTGCATCCGGGGCAACGCCTTGCTGGCTAAGAGGTTGTTACTTCTGGCCGGTTCCTTGTGTATCAGGTAAAAATAGATTAATAGACTTTGTTGCAGTTGTAACTGTCTACAATCTGCCATTGAAAAATAATGTTTATATCTAATTGAAATTTATCCATAAGAAGCCGAACATTTCAAATTTTGCAAATATTCATGTAGTTATAATATTAAGTATTAAATTAAATTAAAGACTCAAATCTAAGAAAGATTTAGGTTACTGGTTGGAGGTCGGAAAACTATTTTATTAATCATTGAAAATTTGTAAAAGATACATATATATCAAGAGTGTAAAACGAAAAGAAAAAATTAATATGTTTTGAAATTAAAGATGTTTCAACAAGTGTTACCTAGATTAAAATGGCTAAGCAATTTAAACATATTACACACCAACAGATATCGTAATATTGATATTTATTTAGTTGCATTTAAAACAGTTAAAATGTTACATTGACACAAATTAAATTAGTAAAATTATTTCTTAAAACCACATTATTTTTATGAGACGAATAATTATGTTTTCCTGAACTGGATTTTTTTCGTTGAAATCGTTACAAAATTAAATTCTAAATATTTGGGAATGTCAACATTAATAAATCAACTAGCATTTCCTATAACCCAGAATGTTTTGCTACTACTCTCAAATAGTATATTGGTCGCTGAATAAAATAATAAAAATACAGATTGTTAGCGAAAATTAGTAAGCATTATATGTTTAACAGAAACAAAACATGTTGAAAGTATGCTTACTCGTTTCATAAATTTGCCACTTTTTTCCGCGCATGCTCGTACAGAACACTAACTTCAAGAAATATGCTGTTGTAAGAGAAAAGGAAATATAACAAGTGTGCTAAGGCTCCAAAGCAATAATTATGGATTGTTACATCATTTTTCATCCTGAAATTCTAATAAAATTATCGCTAGTCACAGGCTGATGAAAGTATCATCAGTCAATTTTACCAGAATAAAAGAATTAAAAATATTATTAATTAAGAATATTAAAAGAATCATTAAAAAAAGCGAAAAAGTGCTTAAAATTATTCGAAAACTTAATTGTAAAGTAACCATACAAATGTTTCTTACGGATATTCAAATCGATATTATTGAAAATAAAAATACAATAACTATACACAGCTGGACAATTGCTAAGGCCGGATAACACTATCATCCCTAGAAACCACAAAATGGAAAGAAGCAAAATGTGGAAAATTAGTATATGTGTGGGATATAGTAAGAAGAGTTATGCATATGCAAATTTTTTTTCCACGTCTGTTCATCACATGATAGCGTTCGTGAGAGCATTAAAGGTTTTGACGCCTGTGGACAGTTGTTGTTTCAAGTCAAAGACTTACAGGAAAGATTTAATAGATGAACTTAAAATTTTTGCGTGTTTTCCCGACATCACTTAGATGATTTTATGCTTGGCCGAATTATTGGTAAGATCGAAGAAGGGCGACAAATAACAGATGTTACCAGGGAGTTCGACATCGTTCACAGCGTTGTTTCACGGCTGTGGAAGTCATTTAAAACTGCTGAAAACTGTAGTATTCGGCACTGGGGTATTCGTGTTAGAAGTACGGCGCCTACAAAACATAGATATATCGTCCTATCAGCAAAAAGAGACTGGCGCACCACAGCTCAGCAGGTGGCAAATCAGTTTCTTGCTGAATCAAGAAAACAGATCTCCAGAAGAACAGTTGTAACACGTTTGAGGGAAGGAGGACTATACGCCCGCAGACCTGTTGTGTGTGTCCCATTGACCAGACAGCATCGTACTGCCCGTTTGCAATGGTGTTGATAGCAACGCAATTGGAATAAATAGGATTGCGCATGTGCACTATTCTCAGATGAGAGTAGGTTTAGTCTCTCCTCAAGTTGTAGATGTTAACTAATCAGGCGTGAGAGTGGTACTACTTATCGTCCAGAAATTATCCAAGAAAGGTACCGATATCCGACATGTAGTGTCACGGTGTGACCGGCATCGTGATTAATGGCTGCACGCCCCTAAAGTGGTTGCGAATGAGACTATGAAGGGCCATGGATACATTAATGAAGCTCTAATTCCTCACGTTCATCTTTTCCCCCGGTGTTGTCAGTGATAAATTTGTTTTTATGGGCGACAACGCATCATTTCATAGAACACTCGCTGTTAAATTTGTCTAGTGAGTCATGGTATTCAACGTCTTGTATGGCCATCACGTTCTCAAGATCTAAACCTCATTGAAAATGTCTGGGATACTTTGGGGAGGCAAGTTGCTGGTCGAAATTATCCTCCGAAAAACATAACATCCTCTTCCGTTGACTCACAGAGGAATGGGATTAAATTGCCTTAACAGATGCTGGATAATGATATACAAAGTGTGATATGACGTGCGAAATGTTGCAATACACACCACGGTGGACATATCCCGTACTGATTCCTTTCTTCAAGGTGCCTACTGAATTTTAGATGCATTGTTCCATTTTTCCGTATGCAGCATCAAATGAACATTTTTTTTATTTCAGATGTATCATACCTTTTGTTCTTTCCACAACAATAAATATTTTTATTCTAATGTCTGAATAGTGTTGCAACTATATTTTATCCTACTAGGCCTCATGTCTCGCTTAATGATATGCTACATTGCAATTTGTGATCCGTCCTAAGCAAGTGTCTTGAAATTTATTATATATAAGGAAATATTGAAAATACCAAATAACTTTTTTTACGTTTCATTCACAACTAAAATATTTCTTTTGCCTTTGTTATTTATTCAACATTCTTATTATTCTTACATAATATTATAAGCTTAGGAAATAATATAATCTAAGTTGCCCCGTATTCCAATGTAAAATTCTTCTTTGATGAACTACTTTATTTGGCTGGTTCATATAAGCTACAAAATTAGCGGTATCATTTACTTGATCTTTGTAAGCAACAAAACGATATTGAACCAACAGAGACAAAAATAAAGAAGCAATGTTTGATTTCCTAAGAGTGTTTAGTGATAAAATTTTCGAAATTAATGCTCAATATTAAAATCACACAATTACGAATGAAAACTTTACATTATGATCGAACTAACTTTATTTCCTTAAAGAAAAAATAAAATTAATTATTTAAATAAGATTTTAGCATTTAATAAGCAAAAGATTCTTAACTACTGCATGTTTCGGAGATGAATCAATTAATATGAATCTTTAATAATGTGAAATATTAATGATATTTACTTAATATTATCTACCCCTTTACAAATAATTTTTGTTGCTATAATATGAATTGAAATTTTAATTAGCACTGATTTTACGAGATTTCCTTCTTTATTCTTGTTTGTCGTTTATCCTACTGTCTCTTGCTGAGTGCGTGTTATAAATATTTTAGCGTTACATAAATTTAGCTTTGGAAATATAATATTAGATACCAAATTTTGGGGTTAAATTGTAATATTAGAGAGCAGTACTTCTGGGAAAACTAGATAAGATAAGATTTTGTGGATGCAAATGTATAATGAAATATCCATTGTGAATGAATGTTCTTTTGATTTTTATTATTGCACTGAAACTTATTTATTTGTTCTTGAGATACTGGAAAATTCTTTGCAAAAATATAACACAATTAAAGTAAATTGAATTTTGAAGAAATGAAAAAATATGCGAAAAAAAGTGTATTTAAAAAGATAATTTTAGTATATATATTATCTCTTATCAATTGTTGTTAAAAATACCAGTCTAATTTTAGTATCTTTTAAGTTACTTCGACCTAAACAAAGATTTGTCAATGTACTCATTTAGGCATACGTGTAAGCTATTAACACACACAAGGTTGTATTGTTTCATATATATGTCACTTAAAAATGTAACTGACATCACCTTCAGTAAATGACGATCTGAGAAGTGATTTTATTCATCACATTCACATTTTGTTTGCATCGAAAACCATGGTTAATTATAATAAAGCCATCCATGAACAATAAGTTGAACGGATTGAAAATGAACGCTATTTATTGAAGATTCCAGTTTGGACGTTTTTCCATAATTTGTCTATCCTTAATTTATTCCATGATTGTATCAGGTTTCACTTATGTTTACATTATGAATTCAAAATGACTTTCTGTACATGACTAAAAGCACAGAATTTACACTCAATCCATACAATTTCCAGATTTGCTCACAGTTTCCTTGTTATTATAATTTTGAGTTAATCATCTTTAATTCGGTGTATTTAGAAGATTATATTAAATAAACACTCTATTGTCGAATTCCATTTGTAATCATGATCGATCTAATGAATTGTTAAAATCTAGATTCAAGATTCTGTTCATTTCAAATTGTAGATTTGAGCGTTGATCATTACGTTTTAAGCTCTAACACCAATCAGTTTTTTAGTAATCAGTATACGTAATAATGATTGTCTGAAGAAAAGGCACTGAATAGTGACAAAAATGATTTTGCTTTGGATACATTTTCATTTTTACATAAAAAAACATCAATTTTACGTTCATAAATCATTCCCCATGATAATAAGACTGCATGGTAGGTTTACATTATTAATTTATCATAAGAAAATCATTAATAATCGTCATCAGATAAAAAAGTATCAAGAGTTTATAATTTGTGATAAGCATTTATATAAATAAAAAATTTTTAAAAAATATTTGATTTTCATATAACGATTTTAATTTCTGTATGCAATATAGCTTTATTTTTAAAGATTTGGAGAAGATATAAATTATTTACTTTTTATTTTTTAGGTGTTTTAACAATTATTAATATAACTCAATTAATTGCATTTGTGATTTATCGCATAAAAATTATTTATCGTCAGTAAAATTGAAGTGTACAAGAAATGCTTAAAAATTGAATACCTTTCTATAATATATAAATATTTCTTTTTACTTTTCTAAATTATTCAAAACACTAAATATTCGGAAACTGGTAATACTGAGAATACATACTTTATATTTGTTAAGGGAATATATATAGAAAGTGTAAGTGTACAAATTTTTCACCTTCATAATTTAAAAGAATCCTTCTGTCATGGTACTTAATCCTTGGCTGTACTGTCTGTAGAAATTTTCGTAAAGAAATACTCCTTAAATTTACAAGTATTTCAAAAAATTCCCTCAAAAAAGGTGAAAACTAAATAGTGAATCTTATTTCAGACACCAACCCACTTATAAGCAATTTAAACGTATATTCATGATTCTTTTCATTTCAATCTGAATACTTTAGCAATTAAAATGTTGCATAAAATTTAAATTTAAACTATACTATTTTAAAAAAAAAACAAGAAAATACATCTATTTATCCATTTTTAAATATTTATTAAATAAACGCATTTTATTAACTATTTGCTTATATTATAATTAAGTATTTAAGAGGAGATCCATACGTTGAAATATTAATAATGATATTAATATATTATAGTCTACCACTCTTTAAAATATTTTCTAATATATATAAAATTAGAAATAAATGCGTCTCGTTGTCACGCATAGTCCATTATTTTATACAAGTGCTCGTTCAATATGTTTGGATTGAGTGAAGTGTTTAGTACATAATAATTTTCAAATGTGTCTTAGTTTTATTTATTGGAAGGTTTTATGAAACCTTCTTTGAAAATGAAATATTCAAAGCGTATGAGACATGAAAGGTTCTTTTTATTTGTTGAAAATTCTTCTGAAGCTTTGTCGTGTGATAGGATACTAATATGTCTTAAAATAGAGTAAGAAATGCTAGAAATCTGCTCTTTCGTATTTAATTGACATTCTTATAAAATGAAAAGGTGTTAATAAATTATAATCTTTAAAAATGAAATTTCTCTCATACTTTAACACAATGTTCTGTGAAAAGTTTTTTGTATTAAAATGCGAATGCCGTTTGTAAAAACTATTCTTAGCAAAAAAGTAATTTTTTCTCCTTAAAAATACAGAAGAATCCTTCTATCATGGTACTTTATTCTTGTCTCCACTGCCTGTATTCGATAATCTGTAGAAATTCTCGTAATGAATGACCCGCTATATTTACAAATATTTCAAAAAATTCTCTCAAATGAAGTGATAATTAAGAAGTGAAACCTATTTCACGAGCCTTATAAAATCTTTAAAACTAGATTCAAGATTCTGTTCAAACAAAACTGAAAACTTTGACAACAAAAATGTTACATTAAATTTAAATTTAAATTACTGTTTTAAGAATAAAAAAATACAGCAATTAATCCTTTTTTAAATTTTTCTTGCATGAATGCATTTTATTAAATGCTTATTTATATTAAAAGTAAATTAGAGAAAATCGATATATTGAAATATTAGCAATAGTTTTAACATAATATTGTCAACCACTTTATAAAATATTTTTTAATAGCTATAAAATTTGAAATAAACGCGAATAGTGTATTACCAAAATTTCTGTTATCTTTTGAACGTGCTCGACCAAATTGTTTGGGGATGAGTGCAGTAATTAATACGTAATAATTTTCAAATGTCACCTTAAGTTTATTTCTTGGAAGCTTTTATGAAATCTTTATGGAAAGTGAAATATTTAATTTATTTGAGACTTGAAAGACTTTTTTTGCTTTGAAATCCTTTTGAATGTTTGTCGTGAAGTAATATTTAATGTATCTTAAAATAGTAGGATACGCTAGAAAGCTAATCTTTCGTTTTTAATTCACATTCAAATAAAAAATGAAAAAATTATAATAAATATAAATCTTCAAATGTAGAATCTCTCTCTCATATTTTAACATAACTTTCTGTAAAATGCTCTTTGTATAAAAATGTGATTTCGTATGTAAAAACTATTCGTAGCAAGAAAGTAATAAAGAAATAAATTGTGTCATGTCATAATTGATAATCTGGAGCAAAGGCATATCACAGATATAATTTTCCAGTACGTGTACTGATTTCTGCATATTGGTTTTATAGTATCTGCATAATTTTATCTTGGCTTATATTTTAGTTTAATAAAAATTACACACATGACTAATTTAGACTCTTAAGTGATGAAACTACTTTAGACATTTATTCAGATAACTGTCACAGCTTGTCACTTCTTCAGTATATTTCTGAATGTGTCTTATGACAATATGTGAAGTAAAAATGCATGTACCCAATATAATTTCAGTAGGTTTCTGTGTGTGTAATTTAGACAAAATAGTCTTTATTTTAATATTTGCTCATGGTGAAGTGCGCTTATTATGATTAGATACCAATCTCAGTGCAAAAATTGATCAGACCGTATGCAAAGACCATTTACCGCTTATCAAAGATTGTATTGTTGTATATGGAGACAACCATGCAAACTTTGGTGACATAGTCTTTATTACACATGGCATTCATAAATTCAAAAGTTTTTTTTTTTTAATTTTTATAAGATTTCCTTTGGTAAGAAAAGATTCATTTCTTTAATTCGGGTGCTGCTTTTGGCCATATTTACAACGCAAGGCCTTCAAGATGACTTTTTATCAAAAACAGTGTCAAAAAGAAATACATATGTGAAATACTTTTCTAGTATGTGGTAATAATTTTCTAATTTATTAAAACCAGTTGCTAGCAAATTATTTTATCTTATAAAAGATTTTTATTTAATAAGTTAAGAATTATACACAGTTTTCAGTTGTTAAATATAATCATTTATCTTACAAATGCTTTTCTTCTGTTAGTGACAATTATAAATTATTTTGTTAGTGAATCGTATTAATTTATTAGATATTTTTTAATTCTTGAAAACTCAAATAGAGAGAACAAATAAAATATCTATATATGGTTTTGAAACTACAGATGTTTCATTCTTTTCAGAGCAATTTTGAAATTTTACTTAAAATTTTATCATTAAATTTTTAAAATAATCTCAACACTTTTTTTTTCTATAAGAAGCGACGATGATTCACAGATTTTTGCATAATGAATATTAAATTAACATTTTCATACCATAATTTCATTGATTAATGAGCATGAAAATATTTGTCGAAAATGTTAATTTTATTACGAGCAAATAAATGTTCAATAATAATATTTTTTAATTTAACGGCAATTTTTAATTTCAATAATTTTTATTTTTTAATTTTCTTTCGAGAAATGATCAAAAAGTGAAATTTATCTCATATAAAATAAAAATGTTTTTATTCTTCCTTGAACTATTAATTAATATAAAAAATAAGGCAAGAAAAAACTATTTATTCAGAAAATTACAAAATTCCCACCTTTTCACAATGCAGAATTAACTTTTGTGATAAATTAGTTAAATCCAAGATTATATTCATTGCATTTGGATTATGTTGATACTGAAAATGTTCTATCAAACTTAAATTCAAAGTATGGCTATAAAAATAGTATAAAACAAGTTAACTGAGTGTTCAAACAAAAAATAATTTAAATTCCAAGTTTTATGCATATCCTCGTCTAATTACTTAATTCTATTAAATATATCTGATATTAAATTCTATTAAATATAGTCTGCATGAAATTGAACATTTCTTAATTGCAAGTTCAGTTTGCTCCTATTTTCTAACAATATTCTCAGACGTGTCTGAAATTGTTCAGAGCAGAATAAACATCTTACTTTTACTAATCCATAATTTATTATCACAAAAAATAAACAAGTATCAAATCAAAAAATGGTATCGAATCAATGTTATTCATTCTAGAATGAGTTGTGTAAGGCTGAAACGTAGCCAAAGTATTTATTTTAAATTAAAAGCAAAAAATTTTAATTAAGAAACTGTGCAGGTTGAGCGCCAGATGAATAGTTGTCTCTATTTCTACGCTCATTTCATTGTCTTGAGCCAGGCATATTTGTTTGCAAATGGCCGGAATTGATTTAAAATTATAGATATGGTCAAATTAAAATCCTGATCAGAATGCAATGGTTAGTGGCAAATGAAATCTAATTTAAAATATGTGTAATAAATACACTGAATGACACTAGCGAGATAATTTTATTATATATATCATCTTTCTTCAATCAAGAATATAACGTTTTGTAAAAATATGCTTTTGTTCCATATAGTTATTATTAATTTCCCTCGAACAAGATTAAAATTGATTTTCAATAACATCACTTCTTCTTTTCTCATTATTAAAGAGAAAAAAATATTGTTAACTTTTTTAACCTTAATTTTTTTTCCATTTCTGTATTCAAAGCATTACATTTTACGCAAATTTCATTTATTTAATTTTATTTATGAAATATTTCATGTGCTATAATGTATCAACATTTAGGGATGAGCAGTTTTCATCAGAGATTTAAATATTTATCAAAATATTCTTATGATAATAACTATATTCTTTTTAAATATTTTATGTACTTCTTTTAAAACATGTAATCAACGAAAAGTGAATACTGAAATAAATGATAATTACTTAAATTATACTATTATATTAAATGTATTTATTGAAATTTTATAAGTCATAAAAAATTAAATATTATAAAATATTTATTAACTGAATTAACACTAAAGTAAATATACATAATTATATTACGAATACAATGTCTTGCAGTTCATAAGAATATTTTAAAATTTCTATGAAAAATGTGTTTTAGAATTAAACACTAACAAAATATTTTTTTTAATTAAACATTACACATATTTATTATTTTTTTATCATTTTCAAACATTTGTACATTAAATTTTTTAATATATTTCTGTCTATAATAATGGTTTTTTATCAGCAAAAATAATATACTTCAAAAGTTTTAGATTCTTGACGTGGTTTCCCATGTATATACATGTACATGTTCTTAATATTTTATGTTCAAGGTTAATACATTATCTATGCTGTAACAAATAAAACATCAGATTTAAAAAAGAAAGGTGTTCTAATTAGTTTCCAGTAATTAATTGTATAAGTAGCTGAGAACAAAGTGATTACATGAATCTGAAGGAAAGAAATGAAGTGTGGAATGTCTGTGTAATTATTCAGATTTGAACAATCTTCAATTGAACGAAATATAATTAGATGCCTTATTCTCTTTTAAAAATCCCATTGTAAAGTATTTTGAAGTAATCTGATTGTGTAACAAGTTAAGAAGCGAAAACAAATCAGGCATATCTTATTAAATGAATAAATTGGTTTGTTTTGTAAAATGAATCTAATAAAATTTTCTGGATATTCAAGAAATTACTCTATACATGTATTTGTAGAAAATTATAAATGTTTCTAAAATATTAAAATAAAAATTATTTGAAAGAGTGTTGACAGTACTTATTTAAACTATTTTATTCTACGAAAGACAGATTATTATATTTACTTAGCATTTGAATTTTTTTAATTATTTTATATTTTTATCTTGGTTTTCTGTCAGAAATTGAGTATTATAAAAAGTGATAATTTTTTGAAGAAAAGTATAGTGAGATTAAACATTGAAGACTATTTTAATTAGACTGTTGAACAGATTTTGTTTCTTTGCACTGGAATTGAAAAGTGTTATTTTTAAAATATATCTTTTCTAAAATACATAAATTTATACCATTTATGCATACATAATAATGTAAACCGCATTTTTATTTTATTTCAATATTAATATTTGTGAGTTTTATGTATCAATGTTTAGGACTAAAGTTAAAATTTATATGATTCTAAAAATTCAAGAAAATTTGGGGAACATCTATTTAGTTTTCTTTTCATTTGAATTTTAAGACCCCTGTGAGAGAGATCTATTTTATATTAAAAAATTATGTATACGAATTATTTATATATATATATATTCTAATTTTATTTTAATTTAAATGTTCTCAATTCTACGATTTTTGAACAGTTCTTAGGAATATGTTATAAAAATATTTTCAAAAAAGGCAAATTTATTGAGATGATTCTTGTTATTAATATTATTTATATACATTTATTGCATTGCCTTTTACACTTTTTTATATTAAACATAAAATGTAATCAAAATTGTCCTGAATATAATTATATTTCACCTATAAAAACATTAAAGAATATTTTTTATTTGGTATTAAGAAAAAAAAATAAAAGAAATATTTCCCATAAAAAAACAAATAATTATAATCTTTTATAAGAGACTTTATTTAAATGTTTTTTAAAGAAATAAATTAAGTGATAGTAAAGATTTATACAAATATTTCACACTGAACTATAAGCCACATAGAAAGATTCAAAAAGGAAATTTTGATTAATCCCTTGTAAGATGTTTTATGTCAGATATTAAAATTACTGAAGAAAAGACACCTAAGATAGTTTTATCACAGGATTTGAATAAAAAACAATGTCTATAATATTTAATTTTTAAGTAAATTAACTTATTTGTTTTCTATAAATTACAACAAAAATATTTAAGATATTAAGAAAAATTTTTTATGTAAGCATTGCATATATTCAACTGCTTATTTTCTTGATTTGAACATTTATTTATATAATTGTACCAAAGCAGTATTAAATCAATAATATAGTTATCAGCCTAATTTGTTTTCATCGTAATTGTTTATTTATCTGTGGCCAATATTTGCAAGCAATGGATATTTTGACCAGAGTTTGCATTTCAACGAGTACACTAAATTACTACAACGATTGAACGAAATTCAAAACAAAAGAACAACTGAATTTTAACCTAATAAATAACAATTTGTAAAATGCTTTCGAATAATTTAAAAAATAATTTCAATAAATGCAGGGTTTCCACATAAAAATATTATAAGGTGGTATCTGAAAATTTTAAAATTCTTACATATATATGCATTCGGAAGACAAAAACAATTCCTGTCATATAGAACTAAACTCTATAAATTTAAGCTTATAGATTTCTATTCTCAAGGAAACTCAAGTAGATAATTGACTGTAATACAAGAGAAAATTTCAAGTAGTAGGAATATATTCTTTGCTTTGCAATACTTCGAGTTCGATTCCAAATATTGTTAAAAAGGGAATATCAATTCTGTTTTGTTAATGCTAATTCATAAGCAGAATTGTAGAATTATATATATGTGATAATATGGAAGGAAATTTCTGTTATCCCTTTTTGCGACATGAGATTAAGACTTTGTAACTGCAAGAAGTCTTCAGAAGTAAGTAATAAGCAGAAAAAATTACACAAAAATATTACATTTAAAGCTTTTTATTTCCAAATGGGTTGTAGACACTTTTGTTTTCCGCTGTTACATATTTCAATGCATGAAGTTAATACACTCTATGAATACTCTATATTTCAGAATAATTATAAAGTTATATTGAAGTAATACTATAGTATACCATCATTTAAGCAGTTTTTTTTTTAATTTTCAGAATTTAGCAAATTAATTTGCTTTAATCTTAATAGATTAGATAAAAGCCCTTATTTTTCTGAAATTATCAAAATTAAGAAATTCCTATAGTAGTTCTTATTCAATATTTTTATAATTCCTTTTTAAATTTTGCTAAAAAATTCCGGAAAGTAAGTAAAAACGAACATGAGAAATTTTGAAATCAGTTCATTTCACTGATTTAAAACAAATTTTCAAAAATGAGAAATGATTCTATTTTATGAAAGAGATAAATAAAAATATCTGTAATATTTTTACACATGTTATATTAAACATTTTATATTTTTACACATTTTATCTTTTATGAATTACGTATTTGTTAAAGATTAAAATAATTTTTATTGATTATTTCAATTAATAGCGAGTGTATTTCATTGTAGCATCATATGATGTAGTAGTATGATATGAGGAGAAAATGAAAGCAATTTTTGGAAAGTAATGTAGAAAAGTTTATTAAATTTTACATTTTATTGAGAAGGAAGAAATGAAATTTCTTAAAGTTAGTTTTGAAATCTGGTACCCAAATATGTAAATTTAATATGAATTACATGTTAAGAAGTATTTATAAAATCAGCATTTATGCCATGCTTTTAATCATTTTGAATCCATTAAAAAAATCATGATTAACTTGGTTACATTTTACATAGCGAAATTCTAAATCTTTTAGAGATTTCACAATTTTGTACGATTAAGTTCAAGTACTTATATTAATATTATACTGAATATCACGTATATATTTCGTTTTGATTGGAAGAAGTAGCCTTCTTATATAGAAATTACAGATATGTTTACTCAGATGTGTGTGTGTCAATATTTAGTGATGAGCAGTTTGCATAAGAAATTTAAATATTGTTAAATTATTTTTTACTGTAATAATTAGTGTTCCGATAAATGTTTATATATTTCTTTTAAAAAATTGTATTAAAATAAATGTGAATTTAGAAAAGAATTGATGATTAATTAAATAATTATATTATATTAAATGTATTTTGATGAAATTTCATAAGACATAAAAATTTAAATATTAAAAAATATTTTACCTCTTATTATAACGAAAGTAAGAATAAACTAAATATATAACCTATTTTTATTACCAATATAATGTCTTGTAATTCATAAAAATAGTTTAAAATTTATATTATACATATATTATATTTATTTTCAATTAATATTTATATATATATATATATATATATATATATATATATATATATATATATATATATATATATATATATATATTCAAAGATTCAAAAAAAAATATCTGAAAAGTAATTACGTAGAAAAAGCATGTCATTAAAAGATTATTTTACATTTTTCCTGTTCTTTTTCTATTTCTAAAGCACAAAAATTTTAACTCTAAAATGATTTAAAATATTTATTTTGATATTTCTATGGTAACTGTAATGGTGGAAAAATGTGACTGAAAACATTTTCTTTCACTTTTTCTTATTAACTATACATTTTACAAATTAAAACTCTCAATAACTTACAAATTAATTGATAAAACAAAATAATGTTAAAGAAAAGATAAAAGTAATTAAAATTTTGATGAGGTTAAATTTGTCATTGATTTAGAGTGATTTTAATCATATTGCATTTAAATATATTTTATACATTCTTACCGCTGTAACACAGATAAATCAATTAATAATTAATTATCACAATCATTTTTGCAAAATAATGAAATAAAAAAATAATTATCTATTAATTTCAAAGTTTTATTTGCGACAAGTAATTTTTCTCCTATTTGCATTTATTTGATTAGAAAAATAGCTAAATTATGCTTTTAAATGATAAAAAGTTACTTGATTTAGAAATGCTATTGAATGAAAAGATTTGAAAAAAATTTAGATTAGTTTTCAAGTACTTATTTGAATTGAAATTCTATTTAATATTTCTAAAGTATATTCGTTCATCAGAATATGGACATTATATGTTTATAAAATAATAGAAATTCCACGATTTCATTGAATTTTGTGTTCAGAAAAAAAAATTACAAATATATATCAAAATAATGAATTACCAATTTCAATCTTAAATTACAAATTGAATTTCTCTAATTCTAGACAAGTCTAACATTATCAAGCTGGAAATTTGGTTAATAGTTTTCTGTCAAAGAAAACCTACTAAAAGTTTGACTCATGAAATGGCAAACAATAAATGACAGTATGTGTGAAAAATTTATGACATATGCATAGTTGATTGGTATACATCTTAAGAAACGTAGGATAGACCTATATTATGATACATATATTATGCCAGAAATCTTTGTCGTAGTTAGATCAACAACCTTGCAACAACATGTCATAGTGATCTGATGAATGGTATTAGTAATCCATAAATCCATAAGGTGAAATAAAAAGACATGCATATATATATATATATATATATATATATATATATATATATATATATATATATATATATATATATATATATATATATATATATATATATATATATATATATATATATATATATATATATGAATACAGAAAATGTAATTATCATAATAATAAATGTATCAGACGAGTATTTCCGTTAATTCCGTTATACAGTTGTCAAAAACAAATGTTTTATCTAGAATAAAGTCACTAAATAATATAAAATACGTTCTCACGCCTTTTGTGAATAATTTTTCATTTGAAAATATTTTATAACATGAAAATGAAAATCAAGATTCAATAGACATGAACATTTTGACAGCTGTTTACGAGCAGGAATACAATCATACTCGCTTAATAACGAAGACATGTCCAACGCATTGTACCTTTATACTTCACTTATACTTTGAATTGTAACAATAGTAAAATATGCACAATATATTAAATGTATATTTTACACAAGAATATTAATATAATTTTTAAATGTTAAAACATATTTTTAAAGCTGAAGATTTATGCTGTAATCTATACCCTAGTATTAATTCATCTAAAATATATATTATTGCATAATCATCTAAAATATATATTATTGCATAATTATCTAAAATATATATTATTGCATATATTAGTAGTAATCTTTGAGTAAACTGTAAATAAATAATTACAGAAATGGAAGCTGAATATTTAAATATCGTCTCGGCGTGTTCATAAATAACTCAACAGCTCATATATCTCTGACTATTCCCTCTAAACAAATTACAGCAAGTATTTAACTTGCTGCAATTTATTATCCAATTTAAAATGTAGATTTTTATCGAATCATCTTGTTTTGTTTATTTGCATAAAAAATTACTGTAGATTATCAATTAAATAAAAATCAATTATTTAATTATCAATAAATGTGTATCACTTTTCATTATGACAGAAATAATTTCTACAAGAAAATTCATATTTCTAATTATATTATCAAATGTCTTATAAACATGTATTTATATTATTTTTATGACAATATGTGGTAATAATTATTCATAAAAAATTTAATTTAAATTTTATTATTAAGATATCAATTTAAAAAAATGCAGGAAGAACATAAAAAAAGATATTTTTGGAAACATGAATATCTATTCAGATTTACTTATAGAACAAACATTTTCATGTTGCGTCAATATAAAACAAAATTAAATAGGAGGTGTAAAGCATAAATTGAATGTATCACCATATACACACTCTTATCTAAACCGAGATATGACAAATATTACAAAAGAACAGCAATTTAAGCTCATATTTCAAGGATAACGTCAAATTATTTGTCTTCAATCTTAAATAAAAAATATATAATTTCGTTTTTCTTCTATCTATAAATTTTTAATGCCATTTGCGCAATTTATGAATATTTATTATAAGAAATTAGTTTGATTTATCTTAAATAATGAAATTGAGAGCAATTTATTGTGATAAAATACTTAAAGTAAAAAATGAAAACGTAAGGAGAGGTTAATATTTTAAAATGTGTTCAATGATGCATAGATAGAAGTCAAAATATTTTAATAAAAATCTATAGATATCAAAATGTTAAATTAAAACTTCCTTCATAAAAAAACGTGAATATTTTTCTTGAAACATTTTCGGCAATGTTTTAAATAATTTAATGTGAATCTCACGTAATATACTCTTTTTTTACATGGATATTTAATATATGGTAGAGAAATTTATAAGCTTACGCATGAATATATTTCAATGATATTTAAAATTATTTTTAAGTATTGACTAATCAAATTGGAGAAATAGATTAATAGATAAGTCATATTAGATAATTGAGATTTTTATGGTCACGTTGAAACATTTATCCATAAATTTATCCACTTATATTTATTTTTATTTAGTAAACATAATTGTACGAATTTTTTCGGAAGATCTACATCAATAAATATTTAAGTATACTTAAAACATTATTCAGTTTCAAGGCTTAATAAAATTTTAGTTAATAAATAACTTAGCACATATTATTTAATTATCAGTTACAGATATTTAAGAAAATCTATCGATGATTATTATTCTATTTAAATTTTTAAACAAAACCACATTTGTTTACCCAAAATGCTGATATTAAGATGCTTTCTTGGACTGCTTCTATATTGACGTTAAATTGTTATTCGAATTAATTTGTTTTCCTAAACGTGGTTTTATGTACATTCTATAGTACGCTCTGATAAGTGAATTAAGTATTAAATGGGGAAAATATTCAAAATAAGTTCATAGCAAATTTACAAGAAGGGAGTTTAATTAATGAAATTTTATAGAATTCCACCAAAACAACTTGGAATTTTAAATAATCATTTTATGAACTTTTAATTAAGGTTTTTGAATACTTTTCTTATTGAAGAATTAGGGATTAAATATTAATGAAATAAATAGAGTAAGAGCAAGGAAATATTTAAATATTTTTTTTACATAAGCTTATTCCTAAAATTTTTAAGTTAATCTCCAGTATGAAGATGGAAAGAGAAATTGTTACACCGTTTTTACTTAAAAATTTCAATAGATTTGCAAGGTGAAATTACTACAGTTTAATTTGTTTTTCCTTGCTCAAAACACAAAAAAATTATATTTTACACATTAAAGTAAAATGTAGCACTTAATGTAAAAATACTTTACTAATAACGGTAATCAGTAAAGAAAACAATATACATTTACTATTTCAGAAGAATTTGATCTAACTAAGAAGTATAAATTTGCATGAAATAAATGAGATTTAATTAATTATATACAAAGTTTGTGATTAATTTTCTGATTTTTATATCATTAAAATCTATTTTATAAAAGTTTCTAAACTAACCACACACATTTTATAAGTGAACAAAGTAATTAATATATTTGTATTAAAGAAAGAGTGTTTGAACGTTAAAAACCAGTTTAACAAGACTTTAAAAGTATTAATACCATGTGCTGCAGATTTATCAGTTTTTTTTTTATTAATAAGAGCATGCAAATAGGATTAGATGAAATTAGAATATATTTATAAATTATATTTTTATTCTAATATGGTATATGAATATTTTACTTCAGATATTTTACATAAGATTAATGTGCAGATTTATATATGGAAAGTAATTTTATGCTACAACGCTGTAATTATTTATTTCTACCATCATGTTTGATTCTTAAATGCTAATATAATTATTACAAGTGGCAGCATGTTGAAAATGTCAGTAAATATTATCAAAATAAAATAATCAAAATATTCTTAATTAAGAATATTAAAAAAATCAGACAAGTACAAAAAGCGAAAAAGTTCTTAAATTTATTCGAAATCGTACTTGAAAATTAAAATGAAAATGTTGCTTTCGAATACACAAATTGATAATAAAAATAGAATAAATAAATTAAAAAAGCTACAAGCGATGGAGTAAACCCAATTTTTCTTTGAATTTTCTAAAACAATCATAATAATCCATCAACCCATCTAAAGCTTAATATTCACGAACTTCTGAGATAAATGATGAATAAGGGAAAACATATTAATAAATGTTTTGCAAGCATAGGAATATTGCTGGGAATTTAAAAAAAGAAAGTAAATTGCACTGTTCATTCTCAAGCACTCAAATGATAGCATCCAAAAACACTCTTTACTACCATATTGTAGTAATCAATGAAGAACTAACAAATTTGACAAGTATATTATCTTTGCGTTTCTCACGAATTATACAAATGTACCAGTTCCCTTCTTCAATGCCTGTTACTACAATGAAATGGCACAAAAAATTGACACCTAAGATTTTTAAGATAAAATTGAAAGCAGAAATAACCTAATCAAAATCTGCTTCAAAGCGTTATTTATTAATTTTATGACAAATATTACTTTGTATACAGTCATAAGCCGTATATTGTCAAATATGAAGTAACACTCACAAAAAAGCAAGACATTTTCCACATAAAAGTTTATATATAGTTTATCAGTTCAAAATATTATTTTATTACGTATACAAAATTTCATTTATTATATGATAATATTATCTGAAAGGATTTAAAAACATGCAAAAACTAATGAGATCTAAGAGAATCATGTTAATACCTAAACTGACAGTCATTCTGAAGCTGGTAACCTTAAAAATTCCATATTATAATTTACCTAAAGATATTGTGACCTGATATGTAATATAATTTTCCTCAATATTCCGGAATCTTGTTTTCTTTTAAGAAAATACAAAATATCCTTACAAGTTACAAGATTCATGATACTTTTGACATTATATTCTATATTATACACCTGTTTGTATAATATAGAATATAACGTAACATTCTACATTATACATTTCTTCTCCATTGTAAACATTTAATATTACCCTTTCTACAAGGGAAAAAAGTACAATATTCTTGCAAAATCCAAATGAATTTTTAAATTTTGCGAATTGAGGAGTTCCATACTTATGATAAATAAAATCTAAATTATGCAATTCCAAATGTAATTAATTTTAATCCAGTAAATTTCAGTATTTATGCAAGCCATGCAACTGAAAATACTACTGATGCCATAGTAAGAAATATTTAATAAAATCGCTTTATTTTAATATTTGATTGTTGCAATGTGAAATTTATTGTTGTTGTATTTTTCCAATAAAATATATTATGTAAATTTTAGCATACCAGAAACATTCATTATTTTGTGAACTTATGCTTGTAATGATATGTTCTAGTCTGTTAGCAAGAATTCCCAAAACAAATCACTGACACTTTGCGGTACCTCTCTACTGCAGCTCTAGTTAAAATTGTATAGTAGTACTTGTGGTTTGAAAATATACGGTTATATTTTAGTCAAACATTTTGTATGATAAATTTATTTATTAACTTCTATAACTAACGATTTGTTAAAAAAAAATCTGTTGAAGAAAATAATTGATCTTTTATCATTCAGTTTTCAATCATTAAGCAAAATGCTTCAAGCAATTCATACATGCATAAGATATTGTATGATAAAAAAGTATTCATGTAGTGTTAAAAGAAAATTGTTTTTAAAACTTCAGTATTAGCACTAAAAAGTATAATTCTTTATTATTAATGACCCGCTGATACAATGAAGACAGTAAGCTATCATATGTGTATATTGCAAAATATGGAAAATTAAATTATTTGTTAATAATGTATTGAAAGCAAACTATCTGAGATGAATGATTATTTTGTTCATAAAATTTAGAAACAAGGTAATTCCTGTAATCATGTTTCAAAAGTTTTTAATTATGATACGCTATTATTTCCTGAAGAGATGTGCGGTTTTTCAATATTTTAAAATTATGTTTATATTGTTTCTCACTTTCTTTTAAATTGAATATAATAAAATATCTATATGTGATTTTGAAGCTACAGACTTATAATTCTGTTAAGAGCATTTTTGAATTTTTTTAAAGATATTATCGTTTAGATTTTAAAATAATCTCTACCTTTTTTCTATTAAAAGCGACAATGATTCAAATTTTTGCGTAATTTTTTAATGAATATTGGATGGATCCATTGGATATCATAATTATATTTTTAATCAGCATGAAATAATTAGTCACTAGTGTTTATTTTGTTACGAAAAATTAATGTTCATTAATATTATTTTATATTTTATTTTATTTTTAAATAGGATTTTTATTTTTAAATTTGAGAATTAAGTTATATCATCACTTTTAGAATGTAATATTTCCTAGGAATTTGAATGCATCTACTTTTTTGCACATTCTTCTCAAATATTTAAACATAGGGCAAGAACTTAATTTATATCGTGTATTTTTTACTGAAAACCATAGCCAATAAATGTTACATATTAAAAATTCTTTCATCAAAACAAAGTGACTAAACAAAGTGACTCAAACACATTTGCAGTATTACACACTTTCACAATTTTGAATATGAACATTGGGAAACATAAGTACATAATAATAAAATATGTTTATTTCATAATTGAATGCTAATTAAAGAGCAATATATATCTATATATATATATATATGTGTGTGTGTGTGTGTGTGTGTGTGTGTGTGTGTGTGTGTGTGTGTGTGTGTGTGTGTGTGTGTGTGTGTGTGTGTGTGTGTGAGTGTGTGTGTGTAACTTCAATGTGAGCCGTCCCACCCGAAGGTATTCGGCAAAAACAACAGTCGTCGCAAAGTAAGCCAGGAACCGTACATGTGCGGCGAGCTGGTGCAGTCACACACAACTGCCAGAAAAACTCCTCAGTTGAAATAGACGCTAAGCCATAGGCAAAGTAGAGCGTCGTCCTGTGATCTATTGGATATCTCTCGGACTAGAAGAGGGCCGGTTGGCCATTATTGAGAAAAACAGGTTACAAATACAGAACAATGAAAACAATGTACAAATAATGTGAGTTACAGAGAAAAGAGTATGACACAATATATACAGGGCAGTAAGGAGAGAGTCCATCTGGAGTTGGAGCTCGCTTTGGAGGATTAAGCTGGCTCTCTTTTTGAATCCCATGTTCCGGATGAGCTGGAGCTGGATGAGTTCCAGGTAGTTTCGGATAAAGTGCTTCTTTCTGATGTTGGCATACCTGGTGCATCTGAGTAGAAGATGGTCGGGATCCTGTGTCTCATCATCATGAGGGCAGGTGTCAGACCGGTGATGGAATCTCTTTTTGTAAGATCCAAATGCTCCATGTCCAGTCAGGTACTGGTTGAAGAAGAAGTCTGCCATAAGTCTTTTCCTGGATACCCTGGGGAAGAAGGCGTGAAATCTTCTTGTCTTGCTGGAATTAGTCCACAGGATCTGCCAGGATTTGACTGCGGCGTCTGAGGTGATGGTCTTGAATTGTTGCTTACTCAGTTTAAAAACCTTGTCAATGCCTTGTCGTTTTGTAGCCTCTTTAGCAGCCATGTCCACCTCTTCGTTATGTTGTATCCTGATGTAGGCTTTCACCCAGTGGAACGAGAAGACTTCGGGATGTATTTTGTAGATTTCAATGATCTCGAGGATTGTGTCCGTTTTGGGACCAAATCCCTTGAGGGAGGAAAGCACGGAAATAGAGTCAGTGTGTATATGACATCTGGGAATGTGCGAGTTGACGACGTAATTCATGGCCTGAAAAATGGCTACTGCTTCCACTTCAAAGACTGACGCGGTGTCTTTGAGCCGAATGTGGAATCTTTCGATGAGTTGTTGATCTCGGAAGAGGAGAGTAGCGCATCCTACTTTTTCATCCAGATTGGATCCATTGGTGTTGGCAAACCACCTCTCATGATTGGAGTCAGTTGACCAGTCAACTCTGCATTTGCTCCATGGCAGCTCTAAGTTTGGAGACTTAGTCCAGGCGTTGAGGTGGTTTCAAGTGTCTCCCTCTATAGTCGTGTGCTTCCCAAGGGTCCAAAGTTCATATCTTCTCTGGAGAGATCTTGCGGTGAGATGGATGGGGTCACATCTTGCTAACACCTGAAGTGCCTCAGTGGAGGTCGTTCGGTAGCACTTGATTACTTTCAAGAGGGTGGTTCTCTGGATATGAAGAAGTTTACAGTTGATTTGGCTATGTCGTTGTACCAGACCTGGCAGGCGTAGAGGATAATGGGTTCAACCACACAGAGGTAGATTAATTTGAGTATCTGTGGTTTGACTCCCCAAGAGTCTCTTGAAATTCTGGAGATCTTGTTCTGGAGGTTTCCAATTTTGTCTTTAACTTCGCAAAGATGGGGAATCCAGGTGAGCTTGGTGTCCAAGGCGACTCCAAGATACCTCATCTCGTCAATGTAGGTGATCTTCTTTCCGGAGTTGGAGATGCCCGGTCTTCTAGTGATCTGCTTTCCTAAAACAAATATGGTGTAGAAACACTTATGATGACTGAGTGTAAGATGATGTTCCTTTGCCCAGTACGCAATGATCTTCATGGGCCTCATAGCCAGCTTGGTAAATTTGAAGTACGAGCTATCTTGAAGGAAGACGGCATCGTCGTCAGCAAAGGCCTGACAGTGGGCGTTTGGGCCGAAGTGTTTAGAAAGCAGCTCATTTGCAATGACTAACCAGAGGAAGGGTCCAAAACTGGATCCTTGTGGAACTCCAATATTGTAGGTTATGCAGTTTCCGGACTCATCCAGGTAACACTTATTGAACAAAAAGGAACACACAGCATCGAAGAGGTTGGCCGAAGTGCCATGATTGTTAAGGTGTTTGATCAAACTGGACCATTTAGCCTTGTTAAATGCACTCTTTATGTCAAGCGAGATGAGGCAGGAGAACTTCTTTTCCACCTTGTTGGACTGGATTCTCTAGATCAGTTCGTGAATGGCGTCGCATGTGTGTGTGTGTGTGTGTGGTTATATATTCATTGAATATAAAATGTTTTATTTTAGCTATTAACGACTTATTTTACATGTGCTAACTATATGTTGAACTAAACTATAAATATAATCAGGATTTATTTCAAACATGTATAAGTCAAGGTATTACCACAACAAAAGCATAACTTTAAGTGTAAAGGGAACTCTACTGCCCTGAAATTATTTTAAAATACAAAAATTTACAAAATTGCGTACTAAACTTCTAAAACTAATTTTTCCATCTGTTAAATTATTTTATTATGATCCTATTTATATTGTAAAATAATGCTTTTTATCTAATTTGCAGGCCAAAATTGTTTAAAAAAAACTTAACTAGCATGAATAAAAACAATTTACCAAAAGTTGCAGTTATGGAGTTTTATTTTAATCTCTGTTGATTAGATCTAGTTACACTTTTGTTTAGTTAATTTTTATCAGGAAATTTCAAGAATAACAATAAAATATCGAATATTTTTGGGTATAAGCCATTAGTAGATATTTTGTTTTTCTTTTCAACATTTTAGATGTTATTCAGCTTCTTTTGAAACTCTGAGATATTCTTTGTTATTGAATTCTTTAAGCTTTTTATTGTATTTTCTTACTTTCAAAAATGCTCATTTATGAGTTAAAAAATGCTAATTACAATATATTTCAGATTTACTGTAATGTAATAGTTAATATATTTTATTTAATCAGAAAATTTTTTGCTTAGAAACTAAGTAATAATAGTCTATTCCAAACATCACGTATTTAAATATTTCAACACACTTAATAATTTACTATCGATTTTAGTATACTTACATTATTTTTAAGTTTATAATTAGAGGATATATAACATTTTATATTTTATAAACTCATTCTATAATAATATAAGTGTGGATGTAATATCTGGGTAGAATATATTATACCATTATTTATTTTCCAATTATTGTAATGGTTTTACTTTATAAACTATTCGGAATATGCCAATTAATATTAATTTACATAAATATATTACAAACGTGTTACAATATACTCGAAAATAAGCTGTGAAACATCTGAAAGAATATAAAATGTTCATTTGAAGCTGCATACGGAAAAATGGAACAATGAGTCTAAAAGTCAGCAGGCACCTTGAAGAAAGTTATCAGTACGAGATATGTCCACTGTGGAGTGTGAAGCAACATTCCACACGTCGTATCATACTTTGCACAACATTATCCTGCAGCTGTTGACGCAATTTATCCTATTCCTCTGTGAGTGCACAGAAGAGCGTGTTCTTGTTTGTCTGAGGATAGTTTCGAGCAGCAACTTGCCTCACCAAAAGATCCCGCACATTTTAAATGGGGTTTAGATCTAAAGAAAGTGATGGCCATACGAGGCGTTGAATACCCCCGCTGTCTAGACAATCCTGAAAAGCTTGTGTTCAATGATGGGTTGCATTGCCATCCATAAAAAATTTATGACCGACAGCACCAAGGAAAAGATGAAGATGAGGAAGTACAACTTCATTAATGAATCGTTGACCCCTCTTAGTCCCATTCGCAACAACATGAACAACATGTATGGGAGTACAGCCATTAATCATGATGCCGGCCCAACCGATGACACTGCATGTCGAATATCGGTCCCTTTCCTGAATATTTTCTGGAAGATAAGCAGTACCACTCTCGCACCGGATCATTTGGCGTCTACAAACCTGTGACAGACTGAATTTAATCTCATCTGAGAAGAGTACACATTCCCAGTCATGTTCAGTCCTATTGCGATTCTCACGACATCATTGCAAATGGGCAGTGCGGTTCTGTTTGGTCTATAGGACACACACAACAGGCCAGCGGCCTTGTAGTCCTCCTCCCCTCAAACGTCTGGGAACAGATTTTCGGGAGATCTGCTTTCCTGAGGGAGCAAGAAACTGATTTTCCACCTTCTGAGCTGTGGTGTGCTTGTTCGTTTTTGCTGATAGGATGATATATCTGCCTTCTGCAAACATCGTTTTTCTAACGCGACCTCCCCCGTGCCGCCTACTTCACATTCCAATTGTTTTAAATGTCTACCATAGCCGTTGAACAATGCTGTGAGCGATGTAGTACTCCCTGATAACATCTGTTATTTTTCGCCCTTCTTCGATCTTTCCAATAAGTCGGCCACGCATTAAATCATCTAAGTGATGTCGGGACGACATACCAGTAATTTCAAGTTCGTCTATTAAATCTTTGATTTCAAACAACAATTGTCCACACGCAACAGCACCTTTAAAGCTCTTATGAACACTATCACGTGATGATCAGCCGTTGAAAAAAATATTTCCACATGCATACTTCTTCTTACTATATCGCGCACTTATTGTAATTATCCACATTTTGCTTCCTTTCATTTAGTGGTTGCTATGGATGATAGTCTTATCCGTCTTTAGCAATTACCCAGCAGTGTATAAAGGCAGTGTTAGAGAATATAGAGTATATATATTTAAAAATTTTTGAAGCAGAAAAATTGCAATACATTATAATAAAGTTTAAAAATTTACAATATCTGGACATTTAAATTAATTATTTCTACAATAAAAAATCTCGATTACATATCAATTATATAAAATAATCCGATTATATACAAGCAAAATGTTATTTGTTTATATATAATCGGGTCCCTATGGCATGTGTGAAGGTGCGATGGGGCCCACCTCCTCTGGTGCACCCCGGACAACGCCTTGGCTGCTAAGATGTCTGTGCTTCTGGCTGGTTCCTTGGGTATCAGGGAAAAATAGATTAATATACTCTGTTGCAGTTGTAACTGTCTACAATCTGCCATTGGAAAAAAATCCTTATACCTAATAGAAATTTATCCATATAAAATCGAACATTTCAAATAAAGCAAATATTCATGTTGTCATAATACTAAGTATTAAACTAAATCAAAGTTTCAAATCTATGAAAAATTTAGGTTACTGGTTGAAGGTCGGAAGACTATTTTATTAATGATTGAAAATTTGTACAACATACGTATATATTGAGAATGAAAAACGTGTAGAAAAAAATTAATATGTTTTGAAATTAAAGATGCTGCAACAAGGGTTACCTAGATTAAAATGACAAAGCAATTTAAACGGATTACACATCAACAGATACCATAATATTGATACTTATTTAGTTGCATTTAAAACTGTTAAAATGTTTCTTTGACACATATTAAATTTGTAAAATTATTTAGTAAAACCACAATAATTTTATCAGACCAGTAACTATGTTTTCCTGAACAGCGTTTTTTTTTTCGTTGTAATTGTAACAAAATTAAATTCCAAATATTTGGGAATGTCATTATTAATTAACAAGCATTTTCTCTAACCCAGAGTGTTTTGCTACCACTTTCAGAAAAGATATTGGTTGCTGAATAAAATAATAAAACCACAGATTGTGGGAGAAAATTAATAACCAATATAATTTTTAACAGAAATAAAAAATGGTGAAAGTATGCTTACTCGTTTCATAAAATTAGGATTTTTTTTCCGCGCATGCTCGTACACAACACTAACTTCAATGAATATGCTGTTGTAAAAGAAAACGAAGTATTACAAGTGTGTTAAGACTCCAACGCAATAATTATAGATTGTTACATCATTTTTCATCCTGAAATACTAATATAATTATCGCAAGTCACAGGCTAATGAAAGTATCATCAGTAAATCTTACAAAAAAAAGAATTAAAAATATTATTAATTAAGAATATTCAAAGAATCAGTACAAAAAGCGAAAAAGGGCTTAAAATTATTCGGAATCTTAATTGTAAATTAACCATACAAATGTTTCTTATGGATACTCAAATCGAAATTATTGAAAATATGCACTGCTGGATAATTGCTAAGGACGGATAACACAATCATCCATAAAAACCACAAAATATAAAGAAGCAAAATGTGGAAAACTAGAATATGTGTGGAATATAGTAAGAAGAGGTATGCAAATTTTTTCCAAGTCTGTTCATCACGTGATAGCGTTCATGAGAGAATTAAAGCTTTTGACGCCTGGACAGTTGTTGTTTCAAGTCAAAGACTTGCAGGAAAGATTTAATAGACGAACTTAAAATTTTGGCATGTCTTCCCGATATCACTTAGATGATTTTATGCTTTGTTGAATTATTGGTAAGATCGAAGAAGGGCGAAAAATAACCCGTTACCAGGGAACTCGACATCGCTCACAGCGCTGTTTAACGGCTGTGGATATCATTTAAAACTACTGAAAAGTGTAGTAGGCGGCACTGGGGTGATCGTGTTAGAAGTACAGTGCCTGCAGAACATAGATATATCGTCCTATCAGCAAAAAGGGACTGGCGCAACACAGCTCAGCAGGTGGCAAATCAGTTTCTTTCTGCCTCAAGAAAGTATATCTCCCGAAAAACTGTTTGATGGGAGGAGGACTATACGCCCGCAGACCTGTTGCGTGTGTCCCATTGCCCAGACCATCGTACTGCCCGCTTGCAATGGTGTTGATAGCAACGCAATTGGACTAAACAGGACTGCGCATGCGCACTATTGTCAGATGAGAGTAGGATTAGTCTGTCCTCAAGTTGTAGATGTTAACTGATCTGGAGTGAGAGTGGTACTGCTTATCGTCCAGAAATTATCCAGGAAAGGTACCGATATCCGACATGTATTGTCACGGTGTGACCGGTATCTTGATTAATGGCTGCAGGCCCCTACATGTGGTAGCGAATAGGACTATGACGGGCCAAGGATACATTAATGAAGTTCTACTTCCTCACGTTCGTCTTTTCTATGGTGTTGTCGGTGATAAATTTGTTTTTATGGGCGACAACGCATCATGTCATCGAACAATCGCTGTTCAGGATTGTCTAGTGAACCATGGTATTCAACGTCTTGTATGGCCATCACGTTCTCAAGGTCTAAACCTCATTGAAAAAATCTCGGATACTTTGGGGAGGCAAGTTGCTGGTCGAAATTATCCTCCGACAAACAAGAACATCCTCATCCGTGCACTCACAGAGGAATGAGATTAAATTGTCTTAACAGATGCTGGATAATGATATACAAATTGTGATATGACGTGCGAAATGTTGCAATACACACCACGGTAAGCATATCCTATACTGATTCCTTTCTTTAAGGTGCCTGATGAATTTTAGATGCATTGTTCAATTTTTCGGTATGCAGCATGAAATGAACATTTTTTTCTTTCAGATGTTTCATAGCTTTTGTCCTTTCCAGAACAATAAATATTTTTATTCGAATGTCTGAATACTATTGCATTAATAGTTTATCTTACTAGGCCTCATGTCTCTCTTAATGATATGCTATATTGCAATTTGTGATCAGTCCTAAGCAATTGTCCAGAAATGTATAATATATAAAGAAATATGAAAAATACCAAATAAAATTTTTTACTTTTCATTCTTAACTGAAATATTTCTTTTGCCTTTGTTATTTATTCAACATCCTTATTATTCTCATATAGTACTATAGACATAGGAAATTATATAATCTAAATTGCCCTATTCGAATGCAAAATTCTTCCATTCTGCTATGATGACCTATCTTGCTTGGTTGGTTAATTTAATCTACAAAATTAGCGGAATCATTTACTTGATCTTTGTAAGCAACAAAACGATATCGAACCAACATGGACAAAAAATAAAGAAGCAATGTTTGATTTCCTAAGTGTGTATAGAGATAAAACTTTTGAAATCAATTCTCATTACTAAAATCACACATTTATGAATGAAAACTTTACATTATGATCAAAGTAAATTTATTTCTTTAAATAAAAATAATAAATTTAATAATTTAAGCAAAATATTTCCATTTATTAAGCAAAAGCATCTTACCTACTGCATGTTTCCGTGATGTATCAATTAATATTAATCTTTAATAATATAAAATATTATTGATATTTACTTAATATTATTGACCACTTTATAAATCACATTTGTTGTGATAATTTGATTAGAAATTTTTATTAGCACTGGTTTTACGACATTCCATCCTTTATTCTTGTTTGTTGCTCCTCCTTCTGTCTCGTGATGAGTGCATGTTTTAACCATTTTAGTGTTGTATGAACTTAGCTTTTGAAATATAATATTAGATACAAAATGTTTGAGTTAAATTGTATTATTAGAGAGTTGTACATCTGGAAAAAATAGATAAAATAAGATTTTTCCGATGAATATGTATGATGAAATAACCATTGTGAATGAATACTCTTTTAATTTTTATTATTCCAACGAAACTTATTTATTCGTTGTTGATATAAGGGAAAACTGTTTATAAAAATATAACACAATTTAAGTAAATTAAATTTTGAAGTTTATGAAATGAAAAAAATATGCGAAATAAAGTGTATTTAAAAAGATAATTTCAATATATATGATCTCTTTTCCATTTTTGTTCACAATACTAGTCAAATTTTAGTATCTTTTAAGTTACTTCGACCTAAAAAAATATTCGTCGATATACTCATTTAGGCATACATGAAAGCTATTAGCAAAGTTGTATTGTTTCATATATATGGCACGTAAAATTGTATCTGACATCAACTTCAGTAGATGACGCTCTGAGAAGTGATTTTATTCATTCCAATCACATTTTGTGTACATAGAAAACCATGGTTAATTATAATAGAGCCATCCATGAACAATAAGTTGAACGGATTGAAAATTTACGCTTTTTATTAATGATTCTAGTTTGGACTTTTTCCATAATTTGCTTCTCTTCAATTTATTCCATGTCTGTATCATGTTTCACTTATGTATATAAATGAATTCAAAATGACTTTCTGTACATGACTGAAACCACAGAATTTACACTCAATCCATACAATTTCCAAATTTGCTCACAGTGCCCTTGTTATTATAATTTGGATTTAATCATCCTTAATTCATTGTATTTAGCAGATTATATTAAATAAACCCTCTATTGACGAATTCCATCTGTAATTATGATCGATCTAATGAATTGTCAAAATCTAGATTCAAAATGCTGTTCATTTCAAATTGTAGATTTGAGCGTTGATCATTACTTTTTCAGCTCTACAACCAATCAGTTTTGTAGTAATCAGTATACGTAATAATGATTGTCTGAAGAAAAGTCACTGAATAGTGACAAAAATAATTTTGCTTTCGATACAATTTCATTTTTACATAAAAGACATCAATTTAACGTTCATAAATCCTTCCTCTTGATAATAAGACTGTACGGTATGTTTACGTTATTAATTTATCATAAGAAAATCATTAATAATCGTCATCAGTTAAAAAAGTATCAAGAGTTTATAATTTGTGATAGGCATCTATATAAATAAAATTTTTTTTAAAAATATATTATTTTCATATAAAGAAATTAATTTCTGCATGCAATATATCTTTATTTTTAAGGATTTGGAGAAGATATAAATTATTTACTTTTTCTATTTTAGGTGAATTAACAATTATTAATATAACTAAATTAATTGCACTTGTGATATATCCCACAAAAATAATTTATCAACAGTAAAATTGAAGTATGCAAGAAATGCTTAAAAATTGAATACCTTTCTATAATATATAAATATTTCTTTTTACTTTTCTAAATTACTCAAATCACTAAATATTCGGAAACTGGTAATACTGAGAGTACATACTTTATATTTGTAGAGGGAATATATACAGAATGTGTAAGTATACAAATTTTTTCACATTCATAATTTAAAAGAATTATTCTGTCATTGTACTTTATCCTTGGCTGTACTGTCTGCAGAAATTTTCGTAAAGAATAACTCTTTAAATATACAAGTATTTCAAAAAATTCCCTCAAAAAAGGTGAAAACTAAATAATGAATCCTATTTCAGACGCCAACCCACTTATAAGCACTTTAAACGTAGATTCATGATTCTGTTCATTTCAATCTGAATACTTTAACAATGAAAATGTTGCATAAAATTTAAATTTAAATTATACTATTTTAAAAACAAAAAAATACATCTATTAATCCATTTTTAAATATTTATTAAATAAATGCATTTTATTAACTATTTGCTCATATTATAATTAAGTATTTAAAAGGAGATGCATGTGTTGAAATATTAATAATGATATTAATATATTATAGTCTACCACTCTTTAAAATATTTTCTAATAGATATAAAATTAGAAATAATCGCGTATGGGTATCACGCATAGTCCATTATTTTATAAAAGTGCTCGTTCAATATGTTTGGATTGAGTGAAGTGTTTAGTACATAATAATTTTCAAATGTGTCTTAGTTTTATTTATTGGAAGGTTTTATGAAACCTTCTTTGAAAATGAAATATTCAAAGCGTACGAAACATGAAAGGTTCTTTTTAGTTGTTGAAAATTCTTCTGAAGCTTTGTCGTGTGATAGGATACTAATATGTCTTAAAATAGAGTAAGAAATGCTAGAAATCTGCTCTTTCGTATTTAATTGACATTCTTATAAAATGAAAAGGTGTTAATAAATTATAATCTTTAAAAATGAAATTTCTCTCATACTTTAAGACAATGTTCTGTGAAATTTTTTTTGTATTAAAATGCAAATTCCGTTTGTAAAAACTATTCTTAGCAAAAAAGAAATTTTTTCTCCTTCAAAATACAGAAGAATCCTTCTATCATGGTTCTTTATCCTTGCGTCCATTGCTTGTATTCGATAATCTTTAGAAATTCTCGTAAAGAATGACTCGCTATATTTACAAATATTTCAAAAACTTCTCTCAAATGAAGTGATAATTAAGAAGTGAATCCTATTTCACGAGCCTTATAAAATCTTTAAAACTCTAGATTCAAGATTCTGTTCAAACAAAACTGAATACTTTGACAACAAAAATGTTACATTAAATTTAAATTTAAATTACTGTTTTAAGAATAAAAAAAATACAGCAATTAATTCTTTTTTAAATTGTTATTGCATGAATGCATTTTATTAAATGCTTGTTTACATTAAAAGTAAATTAGAGGAAATCAATATATCGAAATATTCGCAATAGTTTTAACATAATATTGTCAACCACTTTATAAAATATTTTTAGACAGCTATAAAATTTGAAATTAGCGCGTGTAGTGTGTCACCACCATTCTTGTTTTCTTTTGAATGTGCTCGACCAAATTGTTTGGGTATGAGTGCAGTGATTAATACATAATAATTTTCAAATGTCGTATTAAGTTTATTTATTGGAAGCTTTTATGAAATATTTATGGAAAATGAAATATTAAATTTATATGATATTTGATAGACTTTTTTTTTTCTTGGAAATTCTATTGAAGTTTTTTCGTGAAGTAATATTTAATATATCTTAAAAAATAGTAGGAGTTGCTAGAAATCTGATCTTTCGTTTTTAATTCAGATTCTAATAAAATGAAAAAGTTTTAATAAATTATAATCTTTAAAAGTGGAATCTCATATTTTAACATAGCGTTCTGTAAAATGTTGTTTGTATAAAAATGCGATTTCGTATGTAAAAACTATTCGTATCAAGAAAGTAAGAAAGAATTAAATTGTGTCTTTTCATAATTGATAATCTGGAGCAAAAGCATATTACAGAGATAATTTTCCAGTATGTGTACTGAATTTCTGCTTATTGGTTTTATAGTATCTGTATAGTTTTAATTGGGCTTATTTTTTTAATTTTATGAAGATTACACGCATGAAGATTACACGCATAATTTAGACATTTAAGTGATGAAACTAATTTAAACATTTCTTCTGAAAACTGTCACAGCTTGTCGCATCTTCAGTATATTTTTAAATGTGTCTTTTGACAATATGTGAAGTAATAATGCATGGACCCTATATAATTTCAGAAGGTTACTGTGTAGTTTAGACAAAAAAGTCTTTATTTTGACATTTGCTCATTGTCAAGTGCGATATGTATGATCAGACACCAATATAAGTGCAAGAGTTGACAGACCGAATGCAAAAAACATTTACTGTTTATCCCAGTTTGAATAGTTGTATGTGGAGGCGACCATGCAAACTTTGGTGACATAATCTTTATTACGCATGGCATTCATAAATTCAAATGTTTCTTTTAATTTTGATATGATTTCCTTTGGTAAGAAAAGATTCATTTCTTTAATTCGGGTGCTGTTTTAGCCATATTTACAACGCAAGGCATTAAAGATGGCTTTTTATCAAAAACAGTGTCAAAAATAAAGTCATATGTGAAATACTTTTCTAGTATGTGGTAATAATTTTTTAATTTATTAAAACCAGTTGCTAGCAAATTATTTTATCTTATAAAAGATTTTTATTTAATAATTTAAGAATTATAAGCAGTTTTCACTTATTGAACATAATCTTTTCTCTTATAAGTGCTTTTCTTCTGTTAGGTACAATTATAAATTATTTTGTTAGTGAAACATATTAATTTATTAGTTATTTTTTAATTCTTGAAAACTAAAATCGAAAGAATAAATAAAATATCTATATATGGTTTTGAAACTACAGAAGTTTCATTCTTTTAAGAGCACTTTTGAAATTTTACTTCAAAATTTTATCATTTAGATTTTAAAATAATCTCAATACTTTTTCTATCAAAAGCACGATGATTCAGATTTTTGCAAAATTATTTAATGAATATTAAATGGAATCCTTGAATACCATAATTTAATTGAGTAATGAGCATGTAAATATTTGTCAAAAATGTTAATTTTGTTATGAACAAATTAGTGTTCAATAATACCGTGTTTTAATTTATTGAAAAATTTTATTTTCAAATTTTCATTCGGGAAATGTTTAAAAAGTGTATTTGATCTCATGCAAAATAAAAAGTTTTTATCCTTCTTTGAATTATTAATTAATATATAAAATTAGAAAAAAACTATTTATATAGAAAAATACTAAAAGTCGCAACTTTTCACAATGCAGAATTAGCTTTTATGATACACTAGTAAAATCCAAGATTATATTCATTGCATTTGGATTATGTTGATACTGAAAATGTTCTGTAAAATTTAAAATCAAGGTATCACTATAAAAAATATTATAAAACGAGTTTATTGAGAGTACTTACAGGAAAATAATTTAAATTCCAAGGTTTACGCATACCCTCGTCTAATTACTTAATTCTATTAAATATATCTGATCTTAAATTCTATTAAATATACTCTGAATGAAATTGGACATTTCTTACTTGCAAGTTCAGTTTGCTGCTATTTTCTAACAAAATTCTCAGCTGTGTCTGAAATTGTTCAGAGCAAAATAAACATCTTACTTTCACTGTTCCATAATTCATAACCACAAAAAATAAACAAAAAAATAGTATCGAATCTATGTTATTCCTTCTAGAATGAGTTGTGTAAGGCTGAAACGTAGCCAAAGTATTTTTTTTACATTAAAAGCAAAAAATTTTAATTAAGCAACTGTGAAGGTTGAGCGCCAGATGAATAGTTGTCTCTGTTTCTAGCTTCATTTCTTTGTTTAAGCCAGGCATATGTGTTTGCAAATGGCCGGAATTGATATAAAATTATAGATATGATCAAATGACAATCCTGATCAGAATGTAATTGTTAGAGGCAAAAGAAATCTAATTTAAAATATGTGTAATAAATATATTGCATGGCAATAGAGAGATGATTTACTTATTTATATCCTCTTCCTTTCTTCAATCAAGAATGGAAAGCTTTTGTAAAAGTGAGCTTTTTTTCCATATTATTAGTATTTATTTCTCTCTAAGTTGATTAAAATTGAATTTTTAAGAGCCTTTTTTCTTTTCTCACAATTAGAGAGAAAAAAAATTGTTTATTTTTTTAACTTCAAGTTTTTTTTTTAATTTTTATGAATTTTTGTTACAATGTATTCAAAAGAATTACATTTTACTACAATTTCATTTATTTAATTTTATTAATGAAATATTTCCTGTATTCTTGATAAATAAATTATGATGCAGTATTTTATGAATTTTTAATTATTACTCTAGGTGTCAGTAAAAAGCAATCATTGTTAAAAGTAATAGAAGGAGGAAAATGATTATTTATTGGTCATATTTTTATTTACCAAGCAATATTTGTGACTCTCAGGAAAACGTCACATTTAAGGATAGCCATAAATAAGTAAGTCTATATCTTATCTAGAAATATGTACCATGGTTTTGTTTTATTGAATAAGCTGTATTTAAATAGTATGAGTCAATTATTCATAACTCAATAAAAAATCATCACATTTCCAAATATTTCATCTAAGTTCACAAATTATTTGAAATTTCTTAGTTCATTTGTAAAACTTAATTCTCCATAGTTAAGGAAATGCTATTATATCACATTTTGTAAATAACAATACAATTTTTTAAGCCTATGATTAAATATTCCAACGTTTTGAGTTTGTTAAAATATTTCTCAAATTAAACCCTTGTGTTTATATTTCTGTTAACATTTGAAAATTTTGTTAAATATTTACAGAAAAGAAAGATGGTGTGAAAGTATAAAATATATAACAGTTTATTTTAAAACATCGTATTTGTGACTACTACCATGAAATAGGTATTTTAAATTTGAGATTTATTTGAATATTTTCCAATTCATCCCATCTGCGTCAAAAATTCATTTATCAGTTATTTCAACACTTAATATATTTCAATGCTGGGAATAAGAGTATTATTATATAAACTCTCTCTCTTTCTCTCTCTCTCTTTTATCTTTCTATTTTTTAAACTTGTAAGGTAGTAAATAACTATAAAACCTTTTTTTTTTTTTTTTTTTTTGAAAATCTACGTTTGGAAAGCAGCGCGGAAAATATTTTCGTAATAGCTATAATAGGTACTTAAATGGTGGTAAATCATATCTCATTTATATTTTCTAGGAGAACTCAGTCTGTGAAATGTGATTTGTGATTTTAGAAAAAAATGTCTTAATGATTTCTAAGAAGACTCATTTACTACAGATGATGTATTTTTATCTTTGGATAATTTATGAGATTCAGGCGCGCATTACACACACAACCAGATGAATTTAATTTCATATTTTAGTAGAATGTTTTGCTTATTTATTTGTAATAAGCACATCTTTTAATAAAATGAAAAAAAATTGTATTACTTTCAATGTATTCAACAGCAATAATGTGATAATAAATATTTCTATTTATAATGGAAATGTATTGCTTAAACTAAATCTATATTTTCACTACAAGTATATAATGTATGATATTAACAAAAAAATGATTATTTTTATGTTGTATTGTTATAATAATTTCTATAAGCATTTAAGTAACTTTATATGATCTGTTATCCATCAGCATAAAAGCTATTTGAATGAATATAGAAATAAATTTAAGTATACAGTTTGATTATACGCGGTAGTCTTAAAAATGTATGCATAAGGAAAATTTTACTCATTACAACTCCTTAATATTTATTTTTTAATATTCAGAAATGTAATTCATACAGAAAAAATTATATTATGAAATCTTAAATGAGTTTTAATAATATGATGTACATTATTTAATAACAAAGAATTTATTTCTTTACATATCGTTGGTTTCAATATATGACATTAAAATTAAATCGCAAAGTTTATGATAGAATACATTCATTTGAAATATGTCAGTAGATATTGTATAGAAGTTTTGTTGTGGAAATTTAAGTTGGAGATTTCTGTTTTCTTTATTTCAATTCTGCTTTAATTCTGGTTGAATGGTATTAATGAGTGTGTGTAAGCGTTTGCATATAATTGACAAAGCTTAATTCATTAGGTTTTTATTGTGTTTTAAAAATTACAAAGAAAACTTGATAATGGCCATTTGAATTTTTTCCATATTTTTATGCACGTGAAGCGAAATTAATCTCGCATTTGTATTAACATTCACACATTCTCACATATCCACAGCTTTGAGCAAATTAATATTAGTGTAAGGAAATAATATGTAATTTTATAAAGGAAAGGTTTTACGCATGATGCAATTATTCAAACTATAGTTATTGTTATATTTTCAACAAGTTTTTTATGTATAGAATAAAAAGAAATGAGCATTTGTGTTCATTTATACAGCCAAAAAGTTTAAAGTTCAATAGTGAATTTCAAATTAACTTCTCGATCCATTAATATCAGTTTAATAATTATTAAGTAATTCTGGAAAAAATCTTTTAGACTCTATCAGACCAGTAGAATCATTGTACATACAAAGCATAAAACCAATACTTTCATTTAGAACAACATTTATAGAGCATTATGTTCATAGAAATAACAATTATCACTTCTATCTTATTGACAGAAGATCAAAAAGTCTTGAACGTTAAAGTATTCAGAACTTGTATAAAATGCCCTGATTCAGGAAAACATATGTAATTATTGTCAAATTTACAATTTATCGTTTCAAAATGTTACTCAGCGCATATTTAATATAAAATTTAAAAAAAGAAAGCTAAACACACGATTAAAAAACTGTCATAAAATTAATTTGCAAAAATAAATTTTAAATTCCTTTCTTTAACAGAAAAAATTATTGAAGTTAAAAAACCTAAGGACTATTATAACTCTCCAACTCAATTATTTTTCTAATAGATTCTGCTATGATGTAATGCTAACCGTTGCAATGCCAATGTTTCTCTAACATCAAATAAGGCTTGCTTCAATGCGCTGATACAAGCTCGATTTAATTGCCAGAATCCATAATCTTAGAAATACCCAATCGCTTTCACTTCTGTAAGAGATAAAGTCAAAAATTCTATCTTTTTATGGTGTAAAAATGGAGAAATAACAATTTGAACAAGATTTATACTTTGTGATAAATATGTAAAATAATCTAGATATTTTTGCAACACCATGTGTATTTTTAGTAAACTTTTTGGTTTACAGACGCTTATGTTCAAAAAGTATTTTTTTTTTAAATTGTCATTTAACTTATGTCTAGAAAATATTGAGTCTTATCTTCCTAAATTTCATCAATCAGTTAAAAACAAGGGAATTTCCCTTCTCATTTTGTCAAAAAAACTAAGTGTGAAACGAGTAGAGTTAACAGAGCGTTAAAAATCAATCTAGAAAGAATGAAATATGTAAAATAAAGAAATTAATGTTGAAAATATTTTTAAGCCTTTACAATAACTTTTGACAGATGAATATGCCAGCAACAAAACTTACAAAAAAATTGAAAATGTTTCTATACATAATAGGAAACAATATAATGAGAAAAATATTATTTTTCATTAATACTGCAAGAATTTCAGATATTTTGTAAATAGTTAATTTGTGTTTATACAATGTAATTATATTCAAAATTTTACTATAAAATTTTATGCATGACTGAATTAATATTTATTTTTATAAATTCAACAAAAATTTGAAAAGTGCTTAGGTGTACTACTTATTAGTATTTAGTGGTATAGTATGTTTTTATGCACAAAGCATGCATGAATTTTAGTTATGAAATTGATAAAATATAAACGGTACTCTCTTTCATCCACTTAAAATTTATATGTTATGCTTTGGAAATACTTTATATTTTTAAAATAAAAATGTTTCTTTTTTTTTTTTTTTTTTTTTTTTTTTTTTTGGAAAACTTTATTAATATTTCATAATTGAATATGATGAAATGTTATAACATAATGCACAATTCAATTTTGATTCATACATTAATAAATCTTGTACAGTGAATCAAAATACAATTGAGAAATATTGCTACAAAGATCTACATTTTAGTAGAGTATATGTTGTATTGATTTGTATATTACATCAAGTAATATTATGTATGAGTTTGTTAGAGATTTATCGTGCGTAATTGGGTTCTTTGAAAATTATAGCTTTGTCTAAGTAAATAGTTTATTTTCTATCAGAAATTCAAATTTTTGATTGAAAAGATGTCTCATTTGTCTTAAGATTTCGAATTCAGATTTTTTGGCTGAACCTCCTTCAAACTCTTTTTTTTTTTTTTTCAAATTTGGCAAATATAAAACCAGTATTAGAGGTAAGAAAAATTTATTAATACTTATTTTTAAATTACTAATAATTTAACATAATTACTTATTTAAAAGCAGACAAAATTAATTTTGAATTTCATATGATGCACACAATACATAAATAGAATAAATACAGTAATAAATGAGTAGAGGTATTAAGGGAAGAGCATTTTAACATTATTGACTTAAGATTTATGACATAGGAATAAAGGATTATTTTCTAATTTACCATTTATTTCCATGAAATTATTGAAACATTTCCATTTTAAAATATATTGTGGCCAATTTGAAGTAAGAAGTCATTGCTTATATCAGACCCTACTGAGCCACCCAATAAATAGAAATTATGTTAATAATGTCTATTTATTGGGTGGGTAAGTTATAAGAATAAAGCCGCAAAAGCCGAAAAATTGATTTAGACCTTTACATTATTTTTTATTTTTAAACAGAGTTGAGTATGTATGTGTATGTGTTTAGCATACAAGTAAAGTAACAGATTGTAATCAAGTGGTAATTTTTGGAGACCAACATCATATTTTAAAAATAACGTAGACATGTGAAGTTTTTAGTATATTCTCAATCGAAGGGAAACTTAAATTATAAAATAGTTTTAAATCAAGAACCGTTGTCAGCGAAACACTTTACTTTCAACCACATTCATTTCTTTTAACATTAAATTGTTTTTAACAGTTTGAAGGATTTCAATATATACTTCCTAAAAAGTTTCGTTTAACACGTGTGCGTTCAGCCTCTTCAATTACACTGTTATGAACTAGGAATTTTTCAGAAGTTGGTTTTTTTTAAAAATGGTTGAAATTGTATTTTGTTTTAATTTGCAACATGTAATGATGCTTTCGTAAGTGTTGATATGAAAGTACAACAGATTTTACTTAAATATTTTTCGGATTTTGTTCTTCCATCACAAGAAAAATAAACAGAATTATTAAGTTCAAATTTGTCTGGGAAGGTACCTGATATCCAATAAGTTCAAATAATGAGAGACATGGACTGAAAAAACCCAAACTTAAGAACTTTGTCAGCTTTCTATTATCATTAAACAATTTGACGATAAATTATTTGGGCGTTATTCTTAAGACACCTGCTCATAGATAAATTACATGAAAGTTTTTGTATAAGACTGCATAACAAAATAAATTTTAGAATTATGATAAAAAGGACTGTTTTATTAAGCTATGTCAAAAGGGAAACACAAAAATAAAAAATATTAGGTACTTATATATGAACTATTAAGGAGAGAATTTTTTATAAAATTCCAAATATTTACATTTAACAATACTTTCATAAATTTGTTCTACATCAGTCAATATGGAAACAATCAGCAAATTTTACTGACCTATTGACTATTCACCGTCATAACTATAATTTTACAGAATATCAAACAAATTTGACATTTCGATGCAAATAGTGATCTTAAATTTTACAAGAATTTTAAAAATTACTCTTTGTTTATTACTGATTGCTATTTATTCAAAAATTGCTGCTTTCGTCAAAATTGCTGTTTGTATATGTTGTAGATTATATTATTAAGCATTCAGGAAAATAATCTTGCTTTATTTCTGGACAATCTTTTACCCGGTATCTTGAATTTCTTGACATTTCTGGATATCAATTGATGACATAACTGATAAAACATTGTACAAAATATCTATAAAAATTGAAATAAAATATTTTCAGTAAAATTGCAATTAAATTGTTATACTTTTCTTATACAAATATAAATTTGTTATCAGTTGATTGAATTTTGTTTTGAATTTACTATTTCAGGAATAATAATTTAATACTATTTCTGGCGTGGACAATATGTGTAATTTATATAATTCTTGGGTAGAAAATAAGGAGTTTATTTCTAAACAAGATTATAAATTACTTAATTTCCCATAAAAAATTAATAATAAATTATTTTGATATTAAATTCCGGTTTGATGCCATTTACTGTGTTAATTATGGTTTTGTGGTGCTGATTTCGAATCACGTGAATCGCCTTATCCTCATATTTTCCAAAAGGGATATAAATGATATTTCTACACTGTTTATGAACTTCTTTCAAACCCCTGGAGAATTTTTCTCTTCTGAACTTTAATTGCTTGAGCTCAAGATCGAACCCAATAGCTTGATGAGAATAATTTGTGTAAAAGTTGAAACCTATTTTAAAAGTTTATAATATATAAAAAAAGGTTTTTATATTATCTCATTACTTTAAACAGCAAGAAAGGTTAATGTTAATCTGATTGCAAATTAAAATCTTGATATGTCATATTTATAAAAAAAATGTTTTTGGGTGTTTACAAGAAATTAGTAATATATTCATTTTAAATATATTATAGATACTTAAATATTAATAAAAGGCCGATTTGTTCAAAGGTATTTACAATATTGTCTTTTTTATAATTTCAGGAATTGTTTAAAGTAGTTTGCGTAAGAGTTTTGAATAGTTTATTTATTTATAAAAAAAAAAAAGAATTGTGGTTTAAATGTAATCTTTGAATTGATTTTTATTTTGAGATTCAGAATCATTAATTATTCTACTTTTTGAAGTCAAAGTTTATTATGTGGTTAATATTTTTAAAATTAACCACATTTTTCATAATTCTTTCTCGTAAAAATTTAGTTATCTCGATAAGATTCTTAAGATTTGTGTATATATGTGATAGTAAAAGAAATATAAGTGCTTTAATGGGTTCCTTTCAAAGCAGAAAGTATCCGCATTTAAAAGTTTTCTCAATAGGCCACATTTTTAAACTTTATATTTACACAACTCATCTGAACTCCGTGAACTCTGTTTCTGTAATTCATAAAACTTTTCTTTGTTGGCAATGCTGATAACGATATCGAAAATTCTTAATATTAATAAAATAATTTTGTTATTGTAAATTATTGATTAAAAGGAACCATTTAAAAATGGCTTCATGACACTGTTCCATTGTATAATAAATCTACAAATTTATACAACTCTTGAATTTTAATTTAACAATAAAAAGTGATATATTCGTGATAAAAAATTAAGCTTATATTTTTAGTTTTAATCTCAAGTTTTAATTTTGATTGTGAAAAATGAGATTAATAAGTGGATGATGAGCTAATTCTATTATAAGTTATCAGCGCATGCTATTTTTTAGTCTGCTCTGAATAATATATAAAGTATGAAATGATTTCAGTTGCATTTACTTTTTTTAATTATTTGATACGAGTAAGTATTTATCACGTTTAAAAATTATAACTAATTAATGCACACAACAGAAGACTCTATGACTTTCTTTTTTCCATAAAGTATTGAAAGGACTAAAAATGAAAAAATAAATTGGAAATTTTTGATAGTTAAAATGATAGATTTCAGATAAAGAATTTTGCTTTTATATTTTACACCCAACTAATGACCCTGTTAAAGGCAAAGTTGTTTCAAATGGTAGTTTTTATCTAAATATTTTAAATTTATTTTAAAGTATTTTTTAAAAAATCAGTTTCAATATTTGGCCGTAAGTAAAAAATAATAAATATATTTGACGAGCAATTTTACAAGATGCATAATTTTTAAATAAATGAGATTAAAACTTTTAATTTAAAAATTAGACGAAGATAGATCAAATTTAACATACTGTTACAAATTTATAAATAATAATTATTTATGCATATTATATATATATATATATATATATATATATATATATATATATATATATATATATATATATATATATATATATATATATATATATATATATATATTATATATATATATATATTATATATATATATATATATTATATAAATATATATATTATATATATATATATATTATATATATATATATTATATATATATATATATATATATATATATATATATATTCTAAAAGTGATGATTAAGTAAGAAATATTCTTAAGCAAGTAATTTAATGTATTTGAGATTTCTAAACATTTCTAATTATTGCATTATAAAAATTTTGTATTCATTTATTTAAAATTCAGTTTCATTTCATATGTTGCACACACAAATATTTCTCTCATTTTTTTATATTTTAGGAAAAGAATTAATGCAATAAACATTAAATATTTTTTAAATATATACATGATTATGAATTATAGATATTTTATTGACAATATTTTATAATTTCTATATTTAGATTTTACAGAATGAAAAAGAGTTTTTCTTTTTGTAATTTTTAATTTATAAAAGTTTTGATATTTGCATATTATAACATGTTTTCCCCTAAAAATTATGTCGTCGTAATTTTGCAAACTTTAATAATTTTTTTTCTAAATGTGAAGGAAAGCAAAATATCTTACTTATATCTTCATTGTAACAAATTGATAAAAATTTTATTTATAATTTATGTGGTTTGAAATTAATTTATATGGCGGGTGAAAGTCTGCAAGAATTGGCTGCCGATATTCAGCGACTTTCATATCTAGCATTTTCAGACTGCCCAGCTGAGACACGTCAAGAACTGGCTCTCCATCACTTCATTGATAGTGTGTGGGATTTGGCGATACAGAAAACACTTAGACTCGCCGATGTGAAGGATATCGGATCTGCTGTAGTCTACGCACTTAAGGTAGAGACTGACCAGCAGGCCACGCGTAAAGACAGGCACTCAATCAGAGCCGCCTTTGCTACTGATACGGATAATGATCTAAGAAAGAAAATTGAAGATCTGTGGCGAAAATTCCGTAGCTTAGAATTGAGTAAAGGGGGCAGAAACACGAAAATTCAGTGTTGGACTAGCGGTGCAGTCGGACACGTCCATAGAGACTGCCCAAAACCAAAAGATGGTGAAAATGATCTTCCACCACAGCAGGGAAGGATCCAACGAATCCAGGAATTTGACTTTGAAATACATTCGCAAAGGAACTCTTCATAGAAATGCTGATACATTATCAAGGAAACCGCGTAATGAAAACTTCCGATATTGTTCTAGAGTAGAGAAGAACTATCAATTAGTAAATCCTTCGGAATGCCAAATTACTGCTTCACCGCCATCGAAACCAGACCCACGGAGTGATAAATGACATAGAGAAGCCCAAAAAGAAGACCCAGATATAATTCCCATTTTTGAAATAAAAGAATCTTCCAATATGGGACAAGTTGGCAGGACATCTCCACATACAGGCCTACTACTAAACATTATTGGGCTTTTTATGACTCACTCCATATTAGAAGTAGCGTGTTATACAGGAAATGGGAGTCCGATGATGGACGTGATTTCAAATGGCAGCTTGTTCTTCCAAAATCAAGAATTTCAGATGTTTTGAAAGAATTCCATAGTAACTGAACTGGAGGTCATTTTGGTGTAATGAAGACGCTACAGAAAGTTCTAGAACGCTTTTGTTAGAGCAAAACTAGACAAGATATAAAGAAATGGTGCTAATCTTGTGATGACTGTGCAGCACGTAAGGAACCTAAGTAACGTAGCTAAGGAAGGTTACAGCGGTGCAACGTAGGAGCACCTTTTGAGCGGATAGCTTTGGACATTTTGAGTCCTTTACCAGGATCTTCAAATGGCAACAAATACATCCTAGTTGTCATAGATTACTTTACTTAGTGGCTGCAGCGTTTTCAATCCCCAATCAAGAAGCAGCTACAGTAGCTGAGGTTCTAGTGCAGCAATGGGTTTCCAGATTCAGCACCCCTTACAAATTTATTCAGATCAAGGGACAAATTTCACCTCTGCTGTGTTTAAAGGAATGTTGCGAATTCTCGGAATAGACAAGACGCAGATCCTGCCATTGCACCCGCAATCAGACGGTATGGTAGAGAGGTTTAACAGAACAATCTATAATAATCTCTCATTTATGGTTTCCAGTAATCAGCAAGATTGGTATTTGCAGCTACCGTTGTTTCTGCTGGCATATCGCAGTGCTGCCCATGAGATCCATCACAAATGTCCATGAGATCCATCACAAATGTCCATGAGATCCATCACAAATGTCCATGAGATCCATCACAAATGTCCATGAGATCCATCACATATTCCATCACAAATGCTCTTTGGTCATGAACTTCGTCTTCCTTGTGATCTCCAGTTTGGTCGTCCACCAGATACATCTTCATCATCAGAGGAATACCTTCGAGACCTTCAGGCACGTCTTGAAGATGTCCATAACTTTGCTCGAGACCGAATCAACCTGATGACCGAAAGAATGAAGACAAAGTATGACACAAGAGTGATAGGACATGAATTTCAGGAAGGTAATAAAATTTGGTTGTGGAAACCGATTCGACGTAAAGGACTTTCTCCAAAGTTGCAAGCCAACTGGGAAGGTCCCTACACAGTCCTAAAAAGACTGAATGACGTCGTTGTTCGTATAACGAAATCATCTTCTTCAAAACCAAAGGTAGTACATTATGATAGATTAGCTCCTTATCGTAATGTAAAGTAAAAATTAGTATACCATAGTCTCTTTGTAAATAGTATAGATAATTTCAATATTTTCTATTTTTTGTATTTTTAATTGTTTGTGTATGTAATGTGTTCTGTATCCTCTTAAAATATGATTCTTTTATATTAAACTTGGCCTCCTATTAGGGGGTTGTACTGCCATGGACGTGCAGCCCTTGAAAGGGGGGCAATGATACAAATTTATAAATAATAGTAGTATTTATCTTAAAATATCTTAGACAGATCGGAAATACTTACATTTTGGGCAAAAATAGCAGTATTTAGACGTGTTGTACATTAAAAGCGGGTTTTCTAATGATTTAGTGACTTGGATATGTTTTGGCGAGAAAACTTGGTGACTTGGCGAGGAATAGATGTTTCTGTAAACATTTTCTGGATTTCTCTACCAAGTCAAGTATAAATACCGCAGCCCGACATAGAGGAGAGTCAGTTTTGTGAAGACGATTAGTCGTCACTGCTTGTCTAGAGAAGATGTTCTCTGTCTGAGGTATTTGAGACCTGTGATTGGAAGCTGCTACTTATTGAATCTGGCGAATTGTGTTACAGCTGGAATTTCTTATATTTAGAGGAATTTTTTTACGAATAAAAGTCCTGTGTTCATTAAGTGATTGCTTTATTCAACTCTCAATCGACACGAACTCTGAAGTTCCGTACAATATTTTATATATGTTAAATAAAAATAATATATATATATTCTGATGAAAGTGATGATTAAGTAAGAACTATTCTTAAGCAAGTAATTTAATGTATTTGATTTCTAAACATTTTTAGTTATTGCATTAAAAAAGTTTTTGTTCATTTATTTAAAATTCAGTTTCATTTCATATGTTGCACAAATATTTCTCTTATTTTTTTTATATTTTTGGAATAGAATTAATGCAATTAACATTAAATATTTTTGTAAAATATTTATATGATTATGAATTATAGGTATTTTTATTGACAATATTTGATAATTTCCATTTTTAGAGTTTATAGAATGAAAAAGAATTTTTCTTTATGTAAAATTTTTAATGTATACAAGTTTTGATACTTGCATATTATAACATGTTTTCCCCATAAAATTATGTCGTCGTATTTTGCAAATTTTAATAATTTTTTTTTTTCAAAATGCGAAGGAAAGCAGAATATCTTACTTATATCTTCATTGTAACAAATTGATAAAACCTTTATTTGTAATTTATATGGTGCTAAACTGAATCAGTAATCAACTTAAATCTCTTCTCTGAAATGATTGATGAGAAAACATGAACTACCTTTGTATGTAAATGGTAAAAAAATTTTTATAAATTATAAAAATATTTTCATTATGTAGTTGCTGAATTATGCTAAATTAAATTTGTTGATAGTAAAAATAATAATATTTCTTATTATTAAAATTAGTTAAAAGTAATCATCACATTTTTACATACTAACATAAAAAAATAAATGTTTTACAAAATCCAACAAAGTATCCCATATAAATTCATAAAACTTCTAAACATTTTAGTCTTATTTTAAATGTCTGATCGTAAATAAAAAAAGATTTGTTTGCTGAAATACTAATGGGGGATTATGACATGGTATGAAGGAGTTGGAATATCTAATTTCTAATAACGTTTCCATTTACGAATATATTTTATTCATGATATGTTAACATTGTTATACAACCAACGAATAAAACACTTAGTAAATCGTAACATTTGATCACTGGATGAAAAGTGATAAAATCAAAAAGATTTTGACTGTAAAAGCAATGTTAATATAACAAAAAATGGATTGATCCAAGGGAAAAACCTATGTTAATTTGATCATCTAGGCAATCATATTTAACATTATTTGAATGATGAATTCTTAACTTTTTAAATGAGTTTTTTGATGTTGTTAGCCTTTGAAAAGTGCTGTACTCGTACCTTACTTATAAGTGACTATTTATTTCACAGCATTTAAGTGATAAATATTGTAATAACGCTAAGCTGATGTCTTTCCTCCCTGTTGCTGATTGATTCAATTTCAATGAAAACTATTATTTCAAAAATGGCTTTTATTCTTTAAGTAAATTATCTTCAGAATCTGTCAGATGCCCAAACCATGCATTCAAATTTTTGTTAAAATATTTGTATTTTAAGATATTGAAATATTCGACTTCGAAATCAGCATTATGAATTGTAGACTGTAGTATGTAGTATGAAATGTAGTACTATTGGGGGAACAAAATGTCGTTGATGACTGACTTCAGAATTTGGTAATTTAAATTAAATTTATATGCCACAATGACACGAAAAAGATGACTATGAACAACATACTTTTTCTATAAAATTGAAATAGAAGTACCAAAAGAAATATTGTTTAAAAATATGCTTCCGGTTTTGAAATTCATAAAAAGTCTTAATTTTCTTGACACTTTCGGTAGAGTATCGCTTTTCAAAGAAATATTAGGGTCTAAAATCACAATTCCACAAAATCTAGACTCTCAGAAATGTTAATGAATTTGTTTCTTTGAAGATGAAAAGTGAAACAATGGTTGTTCTGGCACGTTCAGGACTGGCCACTGTGCAAAGCACACCAAAAAGGATATTGAATTGTTAATATTTTCTGCACACACACACACACAGTGCTAGCAATATTAATTATTAATGTTGAAAAGAGAAATAATTATTGAGACATGACGATACATGCCTTCTGATAAAATCATACCCAAGTAAAAAATGTTTTATCATGGAAACTAAAAATGTTCTACAAAAATTATCATTAATAATAGGTGCTTTTTTTACTAGTGAAAGTAATCTATTCATTTACTTAAAAACGTAATTTAAGACATTAATTATATTGCATGCATTTAAGAAATAATCTTTACAAAATTATATGTACTTCTCGAAAATATTTATAATATAAAAATATATTGGAAAAGAAATTCCTCTTTTTAACTGTGGAAGTATCAAAATAATATTTTTACAGATGTTTTCAATTCTGATTTGATTTCATGCTCATGACAAAATTATTCACTTGATGATGACATTAGCAATTGAATTGACTGAGTAAATTACAATCTTATGAGACTCACGCATCTTCAAGCTTCTATTATAAAATAAAAAGCTACATAAGAGCTTTTAGTGAGAAAAGAAAGAGAACTAAAACATCATATTTCACATTGAACACAATTCATACCTGTAATTGAAAGTATGGATATCTTGAATGAATTATTATAGAAAACTAATTTATTTTACGATTATCAGCTAAAGCAAATTGAAATCAATCTTTCAAATGATGCAGATTTTACCAGAAACTTTGAATTGCTAAGTATTTAAACAGCCTTAATAACAAAATTTAAGTGTATTGTGTTTTGAAAATAAAAATCAATATTATCTTGACAACATTACTGATGTATTCTATGGAAGTACATAAAGTAAATTTTGGGAAATTATCATTTTTTAATTTAACATAACTGATCCAACTCAAATTACTAGATAAATAGTTAGTTTCAATTACTTAAATAATTTTAATTCAAATAATTAATAACAAAATAAAAGGGAAATTCTTCCAGATGGAAGACGTGAAATAGAATTCCGTGCACGAAAACTTATGTAAATATTCCGGATCATGTTAAACTAATTTGGAAACATATAGCTCAGTTATTAACAGATTTGGGAGAAAAGAAATTTGCTGATTAACTGTATTTTGTTTAGTACTGAAAAAATTTTAAAATTCTTGAGCATGTTCCAGATTTTGAAATAAATTAGAAATATCATTATTCGTGATTGTTTTATAGACATTTTATTTCTATCACTGCTAATTATGATATATTTTGATGTTGTATATTGTTCTATACCACATAATTTTGTTGAGATTTTATCCCACAACATACACACACACAGATATATATATATATATATATATATATATATATATATATATATATATATATATATATATATATATATATAAAATTTATAGGAAAGTGTAATATAATGATTCATAATTGTGTTTTGAGAGTATTTAAGCAAACATGAATAGTTCAAATTTATCATGATGCATTGCATTTAAATTTGAATACTTTTCTTACGAATTATTCGCATATTAGAAAATTGTTAAATCAATAAATTAACCTCTAGAAGTTTTTAGTGTAAAAAAATACATATTCAAAGCACATATTTTCAATTACTTTGTAAATAAATTTCATTAAAAATAATAACACACATGTGAACTAAATTTGAAAAAAAAATTAAGTTTTATTTTGCTTACAAACTAATGAATTTGTAAAAGATTTGCAAGTTTTAATCTAAAACTTATTTCACTTTGACACACATTTTTTGACTTCAAAATTGATGATCTTTGATTTATTTAACAAAATTTTCAAAATAGTTTCAATCTCAAACTGTTCTTTTTACTTAATTACTTACTTCTAAGAACACACTCTATGTATTGATTGTCTACGTCTTCGTAGCTGCATTTATTCTACCCACAATATACATGAAATAACTTTCAAGTGCTGAAATTTTTCAGCTACAGTTTTGTGGAGTTTTCACATTTCTTAGGAATTTCTAAATTTAATTTATGCAGTCATTTCCTCCAAAAAGACATTATGAGGAGTATATGGCATCGTTTGTGACAGAGGAAAACATTAATGCAAAAATTATAGGGGAAAACTTTTCCGTTTTACTTTGAAGTCAGATGAATTATCTCCCTCCTTTATAAAATTAACTAATAGTAAGGGCTGGCAAAACTTCATTTGGTATGTTACTACAACTTTAGTATTCTAATTATTTTTAACTCAGTTTTTTTTAATCTTTTCATTTAATTTAACAGAAATGATTTAATAATAAAAGCTAGAAATTATCAGCATTTTAAATGCTGGTAATAAAAGGATCTTAGGATTTCAAGATTTCTATCAAAACTTATGCGAATTGTTTTCAGATATCTCCATTTAATTTAGTAACATTAGATGTATCATCAAATTCTAGTTTTTGGTATTTTATTATACTATTGTACAAATTTATAGAAGAATAGTTTCTGTGATATATATGCTTCTTTGTATTTAATATTATGAATCAAAAGCCTAATAAAATAAAAAAATAAATATTTATTAATTTCTATTTGATATTTAATAAAACAACTATATCAAGACAATTGAAATAATACACTACTGGCCATTAAAAGTGCTACACCAGGAAGAAATACAGATAACAAAATGATATTTATTGAACAAATATATTATACTAGAGATACAAGTGATTAAATTTTCAAAAAATTTGGCTGGGTAGATCCTGAGAAATCAGTACCTAGAACAACCACCTCTGTGGCAGTAATAACAGCAGTTATACGCCTGGGCATTGAGTCAAACAGAGATTGGATTGCATGTACAGGTGCAGATGCCCATGCAGCTTCAACACGATGCCACAGTTCATCAACCGTAGTGACTGGCGTTTGGTGACGAGCCAGTCGCTCGGCAACCATTGACCAAGCGTTTTCTATTAATGAAAGATCTGGAGAACATGCTGGCCAGGGCAACAGCCGAACATGTTCCGTATCAAGGAAGGTCCACACAATACCGGCAACATGCGGTCGGGCATTATCCTGTTGAAACGTAGGGTTTCGCAGGTCTCGAATAAAGGGTAGAGCCACGGGTCGTAACACACCAGAAATGTAACTTGCACTGTTCAAAGCACCGTCAATGCGAACAAGAGGTGTCCGTGACGTGTATCCAATGGCACCCCATACCATCACGCCATGTGTTGGGCCAGTATGACGATGACGAATGCACGCTGCCAGTGTGCGTTCACCACGATGCCACCAAACAAGGATGCGACCATCATGATGCTGTACACAGAACCTGGATTCATCTGAAAAGATGACGTCTCGCCATCCGTGCGCCCAGGTTGGTAGCTGATCACACCATTGAAGGCGCTCTTGTCTATGACGCAGCGTCAAGGGAAGCCGCAGCCATGGTCTCCGAGCTGAGAGTCCTTGCTGCTGCAAACGTCGTCGAACTGTTCGTGCAGACACTGTTGTCTTCCAAACGACCCCGTTTCTTGACTCAGGGCTCGTGACGTGGTTGCACGATCCATTACGGCCATGCGGATAATATGCCTGTCTTCTCATCTGCTAGTGATAGGTGGCCGTTGAGATCCCGCATGGTGTTCCGTATTACCGTCCTGAACCCATCGATTCCATATTCTGCTAACAGTCATTGGACCTCGTCCGACGCGAGAAACAGTACTGCGATGAGATAAACCGCAATCCCGGTACGCTACAATTCGACATTTATAAAAAACAGAAACGTGCTGGTATGCATTTCTCCTTCTTACACGAGGCATCACAACAACTTTTCACCAGGCAACAACGTTCAAATGCAATATGTGTTTGAGGAACCGGCTGAACAATTTCCTCATTTAAACACAATGTAGGTGTTGCTACTGGCGCCTGCTTTGTCTGAATGCGCTGAAAAGCTAATCATTTGCATTTCACAGCTCCTTCTTCCTTTCGTATAAATTTCACTTCTGTAGCATGTCACCTTCTTGGTGTAGCAATTTTAATGGCCAGTAGTGTAATAACTTCAATAATCTTGTTTTCTTTTAAATAAATTTCAAAATATGCAGGAAATCATACCAAGGTTGTTAAGCTTAATATGATTAATTTAAAAGTTTGCGTGAGCAAAGGAAATGAAAAGTCTCAATTAAATTATATATTTTAATTATTATGTTTATTATTAAAAGAATATATATAATTTCTATTTTTAAAATTCTCATACTTTAAATAATACGCATTATAAAAACGTTAGTTTTTTTATCTCTTAAGAAAGAATTCTAAACAGTAAAAATATTTCGAAACTTAAATACGATAAGACTATTTCATTGTGATTCAAATTGAGATACGTAAATGAACACTGTAAGCTGAAGAAAACAACTACGAGGTATTAAAAATATCACATTTTTATGCACAGAAAAAGGCAAAGTGGAAGTTATCAAACCAAAATATTCTGAGAATTTATTTTATGTTTTTCATTTGTTGTCTGGAGATTTTAAATGGTTACCCTCATAAACATACAAACTCCATTAGGTTCATAACTGATAAAAACAGTAGTTTTGTCTTCAGAAATACGAATAACATAAACTTAGGAAAAAAGTAATAGATAAACATCTTAAAGTTTATTTAAAATTACTACTTTAAAACCACAAACATATTACTATTTAATACATTTTAAGTACTATTATTTTTCTAGGGTATTTAAAATACCTTTTTTGTTCAATGATATCGTAAAACATGCAAATAATCATTAAATAAAACTCAGTAGATTTTTATTACTTTTTTTCGATTATTTAATAAAAACATTTTTAGATCATTTAAATAAACATTTTAGACTTTCATGTTATCTTGCATTTTCTTTGTTTATTATGTTTAAATATTATAGTAGTATATAGATTTACTTTCCTAAAATATATAAATATAAAATAATGAGCACACTTATATTAATATTTGAGGGGATATTATTACATTTTTATTGCGCTTTTATGTTTTCTATTTTGCGTTCAGGTATTTGATTTATTGATATTCACGGAACTTATCACGCTAGAGATACTTTGATTGCAAGGTCAACATTTTTGGCGGAATTCAGTACCAACTTTAAAAGTCTCAGCAAACAAAATAATTCATTTGGTAATTTTCTAGCTAGTCTAGAGATGCTATTACTCAACTTTTTGCATTCTTGTATATGCATGTATAGATATGTGTACACAAAAATTACCTATAATTATATTTACGAGGAAACTTAAAATATTTATATATTATTTATATCTAACATATTATTTATTAAGTTCTTCACAAAAAAAATTACTATTGAAATCAAACAAAAAATTCTGTAATATATTATAACACTGTAAGTAATTTATTATTTAACTACTTTAAAATAAATAAAGAAATTTAATAAACAATAAAGGATACTGAGAAGCATATGGTATATCATATATTTTTTCATAATGCTGTTAAATTTTTTTATATAATTTTTATTGTTTTTAAGATACATTAAAAATCTAACATTCCTATGACTTTTAAATCACTTCAAAAATTAGTCATATTTTCCTTTTAAATTTGAGATCAAAAGTCAAACATAATTGCCTTTATATTAACTTTGAGGTATTCACTTATATTCGAGGCAACTTTTTCTTAAAACTTAATTTTAGTTTTCTTTTATCTTTTTTTTAGATACATTACGATGTAAATTATGTAAAATTAGCCAAAATTTTAATAACATGTAACATACGTTTTACAAAATTGTTTTTTTGGCATATTTTAGTGAAATTTTAACAAAACAATTAACACTTTACTGAAAATTATGATGCATCATTTTTAATTTAATTTGAGTATAAGGCTTATGTGACAATATTTCTTTAAATGAACCACAATTTAAGAAAATTATTAAGTGATTAAGAAATATGTCAATATTGATAGGAGAAAATTTCACTGAATATTTTCTTTAAAATTAACTATAAATGAAAAAGATCTGCATGTATATTCAAAATGTTGCTTTATTTCATTGTAACAGTTAAATCTTGTAGGCCAAATTTCAAACCTCTATTATTACTTGAGACATCGTGCTAATAGTTTGGAGATTTTTTGAGGATTTTTTTGCCATTTCTTCCTGAATATATAAGCCAAATAACAAATCCATATTTATGGCTAATAAGAATATTTCACAAAAACATATAAAACGAAAAAATATGAAATAAATAAAATTCCACTCCTCTTTGCCACTTCCTGTTTTGTGTTTCAAAAGGCAGGACTCATTTTAAAATTTCTGTGATATATAACTTCTATTTAACATACAATAAAAATAAAAAATGTTCTGAAAACTGTAAATCTTTTAGTACTAAACTCACAAATAAAAAAATGACACATATGGTCGAAAATCAATCTTTCAACATAAGCGGATACCTTAAGATGATTTAATTAGTTACGAGTTTTTGCAATTCTGTGCTTAAAATAATCACGTAGCAAATTTCACTTTGTAAAATCTGCTCAGTCTATATGCTATTGTAGCTGCCAAAAATAATAAAGTAGAAACTTAGTAAAATTGCTAAGTCTATCTGGTATTGTATCTGCTAGTAAAGCCTGCTATTTTCTGTCTACAAAAAGAACTATACATCTACAAAAAAACTATACGGAATCAATTTTAGCATAAAAATAGAAGTTTTCTTATATAATTCAGTCAATTTGACACAATATAATTTTAATTAATCATTTCTATGTTCACATTTCAGGTACATCTACGGCCTTTTATGTAGAAATTGAGTAAAGGTAATCAAATATTTTCCGTGTTGTAACTTATTTTATGGATAGAAACACAGAATTATTGTAGGCCTCTTAAAGCATCTAATATCCAACATATAATATTAAAAATTATACACAAAATACTAAAAAAATATTAAGCAATTGAAATATACATTTATTTAAATGAATTGCAATTTTTATGAATCAGAATTCCAAAAATATATGTCATTTGTAATTGAAAATTTATTACAATGACTTTAAATTCTTTCTAACAGATTTATTGGTAGAAAAATTTAGGAGATTATAAATTCTCCATCATTAGATGATTTCATCATGTAACTAATATTGAATTGTTTGAAACTATTGCTGTTGAGTTTAAAAAAATAGAAATTAATGCAAGATAATTTATTTATTTCGATCAATGCAAAAAAAATGAAAGTTGAACATTCTTTGAAGAAACTAAACAAGATTCGTATTTTTGATAATACTATACATAAAAGTTCAAAAGGACGAAAGAATACAATGTAAAGTTAATTTCATCATACATATTCTTTGATTATGCTTCACTTATTTCAACATTTTTTCAAATAATATGAAAAACAGCAAATTAAATAAAAATTTTAAGACAATAATAGATTAATTAGAAAAGAAATATTATAGAAAGGTTAAAGGAAAATTTTCTAAAAGTTTTTAAAAGAAGTTTGTTGAGTCCATATTACATAATCTATTCATTTTGATGATTACGTATTTGAGCGTCACATTTTGAACTATTCATTTTGATGGATGTGCATCTTATATTCACAAACGATATTTTATGTTGAGGTAATAAAACGGAAGAAAATTCCAAGCATTTCTTATCTTTTCTTGTTGTCTTTCAACACTGTGAAGAACGTCACAAAAGAGAGAAGTTTGCATTGGATGAAGACAGAAATATCTACTTCGAGGTAAAGAAAGGTTTCTTAAAATTATGCATCGTATGGAGTGAAAAATGAGCAAAGATGCTTCAAATATTTTTGAAGATGAACGTTAAGTTATAGTTAAACATTTTATTTGATAAGCATTATTGATTACTATGTCATTTTTAAGGATTGAATACAGGACTATTAATCATTTTGAGTTATAAAATATTTCTACTTCTTTGTTTCAAGCTGGAACAGACTAAAGAACAGATTAAAATGAAAAACTGAGTATTTTTGTGTTAATTAATACTGTGCAAAAGAAATATAAGATGGTTGAAATTTATTGTATACAAAATTAAATGAACTAAAATGTAAAAGACTCAATGCCGTGCCACTCTATATTAAAACATTTCCCATTAATTGAGCTTCCACTACAGAATTTTTAGAAAATTCCTTTCAGGAAGCTAACAAATAACTTTGACAACTTTAATAATAGAATTATTTTTATATTTGATAGAAAAAGTATTGTGTGGGATTACTAAGAATATTCATTTATTAATGGAAGACAACTTATGGTGCAATATATTTCCCTTTAAGTAGCGTGCTGGTAAGAGAATCATTGTATATTGTAAATTAGAGACAAACCTAGAACATAGACTTTTGGAAAGATCAAGTGGAATTCCAATCAAATGAAATTCCTAATTTTTAGAACCTAAAAATAAATCAATTGAAAAAGATTAAATTTGAATAATAAGAAATATCATGACAAAATCAATATAATTAGAATCAAATATTTACTCAATTAAAATATAAACAAGATTTATGTAAGATTATATATGAAATTTCCAAATGACATTTATTGAATATTGAATTTTTTTTAAGAATGTAGAATGTTACATGATTTTTTTTAAAAAAAATTGATCTATCAAACTGATTTCATTTTCTCTTTGTTTTAGGTAATTTTTATGATAGTATTTGGTAATAATTCATAAATGTAGAGTACATCAGAATGTTTTCCCTACACGAACAAAGATCACAAACATCATTGTTAGCACGACTTTGTAAGGTGATACTGATATTCAAGTAATTTTTTTTTAACTTTGATATGATTCTCGTATTTTTCATTGGGAGTTAACTGTACTTTATTTCGCATATTTACTACGAGCACTGTATTATAATTGCATGTTTAGCCTTATTTGTTTTGTTTAATCAAATTAATATTGCATTAAAAATCATGGAAATAAATTAATGAATTTGATACATATGGCAATAGTTTTAAAAATGTTGTATATATTAAAACTACCAATTGCCAAATACAATTAATATTTTTATTATTCATAAATTTATGAATGTATATGTTTAGAAAATACATATTAGAGCTCATAAATGGATGATCATGCACTCATGAAATTCGTAGCATTTGTAAATTATTAAGCAAATCATGAATTTCTATTGGAATTATCTGAGACACATAAGAACTATAAAGACAAATATAAATCAATGTTGTATCAAATATTGACAACAAGAGATATTTTGTTACGTGTATATAAATCTCGTTTATCTATTGCTTACATTTTTTTATTTCTCTCGATGTTTTGTTTCTTGAAATTTTATTACACATTCTGCAGAAAAACAAAGTAGAGTGAACTGTACTGCATATTAAGAGATAAATTTATAATAGATAATTTTATTTTTCTTCAAACACTTAAAAAGGAAAACATTGATTAAAATAATATTAAATGTTAATTGATTTAAATTGTTAATTTTATATCTTTTATATATGTAATAACTTATTTTATAAGAAGTTTAGTAGATTGATAGTATAATAATCTATTATAAAGGACCCTTTTCTTTGACACAGTTCATTAATTGTATGATTAATTTACATGATATCTTGAAGTTTTTATGGATAAAAATGGGTAATTATGTTTATTAAAATCTAAATAAATTTAAACTTATTAAATTTTTGAATTATATAAATTATATAATACAGCAACTAAACTCAAGGAACTATAAGTAAACTACCTAAAGTAGGCGAAATAATAAATATGTGTAAAATACTCTGATGATACGAAAATGATAATATATTGAAGGAAACAAATAAATATATACAGCTAGGACAAATGCCAAACCTGCATGGAAACTAAGAATAAACAGTAACTATTATGATAATCTTATGAAAGAATAAGACCTATCTCTCATTCTCATTTGGATTTATTTTACAGCAAATGAAAGCTATAAAAATATTTTATCTAAAGTTATTTTAATTAGTATTACTTGAATAAAGTACATTTTATACTGCAGAAATTATCATATCATGCTGCTTAAATATTTATCATGAAATGTATTTTGAATATCATCAATTATAATTGCTCAACAAAAATAATAAATAGTTAATATTAATAAATATATTAAAAATTAAATTTCAGCAAAAGAATGTTGATAGATTTCTGTTTTGTTTAAAAAGCTAAGTTATAATGACATTCTTGATAATTTAATTAAAAACAAACTTATAATATTTACTTATAGAAAAAATTTAATAAAATATTGAGAGTTAAATATTCAGATTTTATTTTAATAAAAAAAATCTTGAACCAAGTGTATCAAACAAATAACGTCAACTTGTTCAAAACAGTTTTTTGAAAGATACTCGAAAGTATCAACTCAGCATTTTTATATTTATTAAATAAAATAATAAGATAATCGTTTATTATCAATGATAAAAACATACACATCTCCTTCTGTAAAAAAAATGTAAATTGTCACACCTTTAATAAGAAATCCAGAAATAAAAAAAAAATTAAACATAAAATTTCTAGGAATTTTTTAAAAAGAAGGATTAGAATGTTTTATAAATATATTGGTATTGCATAAATTTATTTTTATTAATCTTTTTAGAATAGAGTATTTTGAGTACCACTGAAAAAGTACCCTTCCTTTTTTTTTCAAAATATGAAATTCACTCAATATTTTTTGACAAAAGAAAAAAATTACATAAAAGATATGCTATGCAGACGTCTCTAAAACAAAAAAAATTATTTTTCATTTTTATAACCTTCCTCTTTTTCATTTTTATTCTTCTTATTATTAAAAGCAATCAAGGGCATCTGTGACTGTATATTATTTGACATCTACACTGTAGAAGTTAAAGTATGTATGCTTCGATTTTGTATTAAGTTCATTTTTCTTTTATAAATGCACAATATATGTAACCCTATCTGTCTATTATCTATTTATAATATATATATTAATATATATATATAACTTTAAAAACTTCAAAAGTAAAATAAAAATAATACATACAAAACAATAGAATTTATGCATTTTAGAATACTTTAGAGACAAAAATATAGATTATTTTACTGAAGTTATTAAAATTTTTGATTAACTAAGAAGAACAACAATATTACGAACATATATTTCATAACAATAATACATTTTTCAAGTTAGGCTAATGTGGGTATAAAGACTATTTCGTTTCTACATAACGGAAACGGAAATATAAATGAGTACTTACATTTTTCATACAAAATTTTAGAATAGAACTGAGAGACTATACTATACAGTTATCAATTTAAATTTCAAACTACTCCTTTCTAATATATTTCCCTTGAAAAATATTCAAGCATATAAAACATATAGTAAGGGTAATAAAGAATTTCATTTTTCAATGCCGTATAAATTTGTTTTTAAATAATGGCTTTGATTGAAAAATTTCTAATTGTATGTGATTCCAGAAAGATTTTAAATAAATCTCCAATCTATTCATTTTATTTTTTTATTCTTATTAGTAAAATTTTCCACTAATTTATGATTAGTAATGAAATCATTTTAGCTTATAAGTTATATGAGATCAGATATTTGAATTACAATTATTTTGTAGGTTGGATTAATCCTTTCAAAATATAACACTAATGATATGTGTGTGATTTCACATTTCACTTATAACAACAAATATCATTCATTTCATGGCTGTAACTCTAATATTGAAATTTGTATTGTAAAACTTTTGAATTAGACGTCAAAGAAACCCATATTTACTTTAATTTTCCTTCTTCTATGTTTGCAAGTACTTAGTTTTGTTTTGATATTTTATGTTTTGATACAACAATATAACAAATTTTATATTTTGACACAAATTGATACAATAATTGATACAATTTTTTTAATTTCTATTAAATTTAATTTTAATTCTTGCTCACATATATTTTATATATCTAAATCAATTCAATTAATTTCTACAGTGAATCACAATTGTTAGCTGTCTAAGCAGATTTCTAAGAACTTATTAAACATCAGTTCGATAGAAAGAAACTATTTTAATGTTATCGAAAACAATAACAGAATTCTTTAGATATTAAAAATGCAAAAAGCTTCATTCAATAGCAATAACTGATAATATTTTCTAATATTGTTATAATTCACCATTACAATTAAAATAATTTCCCATTATTCATCATTAAACTATTATTTGGGCTTCCAATTCGGCTGTTACCTTAAAAATATTACGTTTTTTTTTATTTTAAGGTAACATAAAAATGCACAGGATAATAATTGTAAAAGAAAAATAAAGGAAAGTTAATTTGTACTACTTTATCTGCTTAGCATTCAATCATTGATTATTTACAAAATTTTTATCATCGGAAAATAAGTAACTAGCAAATATTTTCTTAATATAAAAAATATTTATTTTAATAGAAAGTACATAGAATAAAAATAACTCACGATATCGTAGACCATTATATGTGTTAAAATTTGTAAAACTAATTGTGCATTCTTCTGTGACATCAAAAATATATTTGGTATAAAGTCTCCATATTTAAAAAATTGTAACAAAGTAATAAAAAGTACAGACTTAATTACAATACGATAAAGGAAAATATATGAAGAGAGGAGAGAATTTCCAAGCAAAAATATTAAATTTTAAAATCATACTTTTTTTTAATTTTTGGTATGAATTCTTCGTGTGTCAATTTTCATAGAACTTAATTATATTGGTTGTTTGTATGTTAGATAGTATAAATATAAGAGTACATAAAATTATAAATGAATATATATGTTAATGTATCCATATATATGCATATACATTTCAACTAGATGTGTGTGCATTTCAGTTAAAAAGTATGCTATATATCGGAGCGACATATTCTCTTAATGCTCTCACAACCTTTTCGACCAAACATTCTTAAGAATGCTTCTTTTCTGGTAGTGTCCCTAGAGTGCAGAAAGTGAAGGGTGCAAACAGCTGATAAGCCAGATTTATATCCTTGTATGGGAATAACTAGTGCAGCTTAAAGATCAATGCTTAGACTACAATTTTATTTACGTTTTCTTTCTCTAACAAAATTTCATCATTTTTGACAGATGTTTTTAAATCCATGTACAACTTCTTAATTTTAAATATTGTGTGCATTTCTTTAAATAAATTGTTACAACTCATTCGTTATCGTCATATAATATAGAAAATGTATATATATTTGTACTTCATTTTGCGATAGCTCACTTTATTCAATAAAATAAGTTTCTGAATATGATATTACAAATGCATTATAAATAATAATTGAGAGATATAAATTTTAATTTGCAATGCAAACTTTGAAATTTTTTCAAGGGTCTGATGTTCTCTATTTCTTCTTCATACTAAATTTTTGTGCTTCAATAAATGCCAAATTAGAATAAGACGCATAAAATTTAAATACAAGCATAAATCGATAAATTTAATTCATTTCTTCAGGAGAATTAGTCATTTTAATGCTATGATTTATTTAATGCGAGATTATTGGGTGTAAAGTATTATTTTTAGTATACTTTTTAAATTTTACAATTCATTATACAAAATTTGTATAACAGTTTTTTTTTTTTTTTTTTTTTTTTTTTAAATGAAAGTTGTTAGAATCTTTGCATATGAAGTTAACTTTCCTCAATTGTCTTCTCAACACTATGCAAAGTTATTTTGAAATTGAGTATAAGAATATCAAAATAATTTTATGATTCAAAATAATAATGATAGTAATAATATGTTTTTATCTTTTGTTTCTGTCATGGCAGGACCAACAAAGTGATAGTATAAGTAAAATTATAATGATATACAACATTACTGGCAGTTTACAGTAGATTCTGTTTTTGACTTCCGGCTGAACTTATGACATCTAACACATCATATTTACGCCTCGCTAAAAAGAAATTCATGAGACCCTTTAAGCACCCACATTCAGAAGAGTAATATCCACTTTATGATATTTAATGATAAATGTAATTTAACTTGTTGCTACTGTTCTAGTACTATGTTATGGAGAGTACATAACTTCGTATTTAAAAACATCGTAAGGATATCAACTTTATATGAGGAACATTTATGTTTCTGATATTTCATTTAATTTTAAAAAGAAAGCTTTTTTAAGCTAAAATGGCTTTTCATCTTATTTAAAAATTATAACTAGATATATATTGGGATTCAGCGTAGCTTGATGGTAAAAAAATGCTTTTGGAATATTGTGATTAAGGTTTAATCCTACCAATATGAATACCACTGTTGGAGAGTTTTCTTAGGCTTTCTAATAGCTCATTTTTTAATGATAATTGGAAATTCTTCTGGTTTTTCTTCCTAAAAAATTTCATTAAATTTCATTGTTTACTAAAATATTCCTGAAAAGAAACTAACTGTAGCTGTTCAAACAATTGCAAGAACTTGTACTTGCAATACCGACAAACTTTTTACTCATTTAGAACTACAAAAATGGGTATGAATTGTATTCCTTTATTGCTGAAATTTGTCAAAGGTGTGGAATTTCTCAGAGCTCGTTTATCCTTCAAGTTAAGAAATAAGACTTTACTTTCAGCTTTAAAATTTTGAACATATTTAATTTGTTGAATATTCATACTTTAGTGTCATAATTCCTCGAAATAATGAGTTCTTTATCTTTTGTATAAAATTATTATCCAGTATTGTATCCTATACAAACATGCTGATTCTGCTATTCATTATACTATTTTTGCTTTCAATTATGTTTTCCATTTGCAAACATATTGATTTTGCTATAAATTTTATTATTTTTGTTTTCGATTTTAAAATATATTTTTGATTCTCTGTCAGCTATTTTTCATTTCTTATTAAAAATTGTAAATTTGAATAAATAAGGACACGCATGTTTTGCTAATGTTCCATACAAGTGAATGTAAATAATGAAAACAGTGAATTTAATAAATTCTACTCAATTCGAATTTTTAACGAAATCAAAGTTATAAATATTTTTGTTACTTTTTTTTAAAAATTAAGTTAATTTTGTTTTGCAAAACATACTTATGAAAAATAGTTGACCCTGCAAGCTATTAATTTTATTTTTCATTTATTCTTTAAATACATCCCAGATAATTGGAAAAAATACAAAAGATAAAGTATTTTAATAAACCTTTGTTATTCACTAGCTCATTAACTTTATGCAATATTAGCTTTCATTATTATAGGTATTGTAGAGGATGATTAGTTTTTCCCAGAAATATTAGTTCAATTTTTCCGCAGAGGAGCCCTTATCTTTTTTATTGAAATTTAAGATTATTTTAAAGTAAGAATTCTAAGTTCCAATGCAATCTAAGCAGAAGTAATCATATAAAAATATGTTTTATAAAATATATTAATGAGAAATGTTAATAGTCTTTCATAATAATCTCATTAGATATCAGGGGGTGCATTAAAAGTCTCATATTTCATGTTTTTTGTCATCAATTATCTGTACCATCTGATATTTTTCATATTTATAAAAATCTAGAAAAATATTAATCTATATTCTTATGCATTTGGAATTTTATATTGGAGAGTACTGTTTTCTTATGTTTTTAAAATAAAATAAATTGTAAGAATTGATATAACGTTTAGTACCTCCATTTTGATGATATTAGTTAACATCGAAAATAATAAACTATAGATTCACTTATGTTCTAGATTCATTATTTCTCACGTTATACTGTATTCATTTTTTATAATTTTAAGATGCATTTAAATGTAAATAAAAAGCTGTATCTACTTACTCTGATAATGTAAAAATCATTAAATAAAAAACTTCAGGATCACTACATTTTTGCGTCCAATTGCTTACTGATTATATAATACATCGACTTATACCTTGATTAATTCATTTCTAGCACTCCAGTTTTAGGTTCAAATATAATAAGGAAGCTAATTTAAATAAAATTTTCAAATTAATTTTAAATCAAATCTTAAAAAAAAGTGGTTTACATTTTCATCATATATATATTTTCACTAGACAAGCTAGGTAATAGGTAATAGACAAGCTAGGTAATACTACTAGGTAATAGACAAGCATTAAAAATTAATCAAAACATTTTTGAGGTAGTTATTTTTATAAGTATTATGTTTTAAAAACGTATATCTTCATATATATATCTCATTCAAGCAACCAATTTTGCATTAAAGAAATATAAAATAATCTAAAATATAAAATTAGTGCACATTAAACCGATGTCAATTGATAATTTAATTTCTAAAGTATAATAATTTAATTAACACTGCAATTTCTTAAAATAAATGCAATGAACTGTTACACTTATTCAGAGATTTTAATATCTTTGAAATTTTACTTTCCATTGATAAATTTTAATGTTTTTCTAGAGGAAACATAGCTAAAATTAAAAATTTTATTTTTCAATTTTTAAAATAAAAATTATTTGAATACTATATAGAACATAACTGAGATGAATAAATGAATAAGAATAGAGCCAGAATAAATAATATTATATAATAATAAAACAAATATAACTGGTGACATTCAAGAAATATTTTATACATGTGTGTGTGTGATATAATATTTTTTCTGTTAAATTCAGAACTTATACCAGAACTAAAATGACAAAATTAAATCAGGTAACGCAATTGAGACAATGTAGCCAATTTCGATGCACTTTTCTCCAATAAGTATTTTAATAATTATATATCACTTTTAAATATTGTGTTTGTGAAATATATAAATTTACAAATACATTTCAACATTAATTTTTAAAGAATTATTACTTTCTATAACTCTAAATATTTGTTATTTGATTTCCTCAAAATTGAAATTGTATTCTGTTGTAAAAGCTTAAAAAAATAAGAATGGATAATACCTATAGTATACTGGAAACAATTTTTCTATATAGTGATCTATATTAATAATTCACAAAAGAATTAAACCTAAGAAAAACTGTCATTTATTGTGATATACTTACTAACAGAAACATATCATTTATGATATGTTTATGATATGTGCTTTAGCACAAGGATGGCAAGTCGTGATTTCTTATCTCAATGTGAAAAGCCGGTATTCATTTTAATTCATGCAAACATTAAAGGACTGTATAAATTAATAAAATATTGAAAGTGAAAACTAATGATACAAATATTCAATTTTCTCAAAAAATAAATTTTGTAGAATACTAAGAAATTCCTTGATTTGGTAATGCAATTATCAATCTAACTTATCCAATGCCCATGAAATTTATAATCTAACGAATGTTTTAGGATCCAATTTTTTTATCCAAAAATAAGAGATATTTGATAGAATATATAATAAGTCAATCAATAAATCAGTAAAATACTATCACATTAGAACGTAATTGTGAAAATGATTAAATTAATTTTTAAATGTCAAGGTTTGAATAGACTTCTCCTAATCCATCAAAGCATATATATATATATATATATATATATATATATATATATATATATATATATATATATATATTATATATATACATATATATATATATATACATATATATATATATATATATATATATATATATATTATATATATATATATATATATATATATATACATATATATATATATATATATATATATATACATATATATATATATATATATATATATATATATATATATATATATATATATATATATATATATATATATATATATATATATATATATATATATATACATTGAATATATATATATTCAATCTTTAAAACTTTCTTCCTTTGAATGAGGATTCAAGATTTAATTTGGTATGTGATAAATCGATATGAACATAAAATGTTACTATCAGATTTTCTTAAAGTAAATTTACAGTTTTAATAACATTCATAATTTGAGAATAAATATTCGAGGAAGAGGAGGAAGTGAAATTATAATAAGTAAATGTTGTATTTAAAAATCGGGAAAAAATTTCTTCTAACTAATGAGGAATTACGTGGTACAACATATTGTTTTCTTTTGATTTTAGGTTTAGCACTAATTAACTGTCACTATCTTTGAGTTTATTTTCTATGAACTTTCAGAAACATATTTTTTTACTTAATAAACTAATTATTTACAAGTTAAACTAATTTCATGCCATTCACAAAAATAATATTTTTTGTGTTTTTCCTTTTTTGTGTCCCTACTGAAATGATTTTAAATTTCGTTTTTATCATTTTAGTGCCGAAAATAAAATGAAATTACTTAAAAATATTAAAGTTCCTGGAAATTTCTACAAATGAATATTTAAGAAATAAATAATATTATTCAATTGGCTTAATATGTCTGCAAAATAATACATAAAATTTTACAGTAGTTTTACTAAATAAATATATAAAATTCATTGAGTTATACATAACGTTCATTCAAATAAGAGTATTTTGTCTCAGAGAATAATATAAGTTTTAATCAAACCAATTAAACTCCATTCAAGTAGAGTAAAAACAGGTTTAACTGTATGAAATATATTCAAACTGAATAAAATAAAACTTTGATTTACAATTAATTAGAAAAATTACATTTAATTTATATTTCAAAAGAAAAACAAGGAAATCCACAGCAAAGTTTTAATTAACTAACTTTTATCATACAATAACGTTCTCTGAATAAGTAAAATCTTTGAAATGTATTCAGTTGAATAAACAATAAATTTCACTTATCAATATATTTTTAATCAAATTTAAATATTAATTTTTAGTACTATCTATTATGTAAGACAATATATAATAGAAAGTAATACCCTAAAATGCTTTAATGAAAAATGCCTTATCATTTTAATATTTAGGCTATTTATTATAATAATACCAAAAAAGAATACATATGAAAAACAACAAAATGTTCTAGTTTAAGAAATGCATAAGATATAATGTTCAAAATAATGACCTAAAAATGATCTTTTGAAAGAGCCTAATTATAAACTGCTATTATTATAAAACTTTTATGATTAGTCTAGAATAAATATAATATCAAAAATGTATTACAAGAAATGCAATATAACATAATGTATCAAAGTTTTAAAGGGCTTAAGATTACGGTACTCAAGTTGATTATAGAAAGAAACTTTGCATTTCTGTTATCTGGCAAAGAACATTTGTTAGATTTAATTTAGTATGAGGCTTAAAAACTTTAATTTTACATTTTTCTTTATACATATAAAAATACTTATAACATATTTAAATTTATCTTTGTTCATCATTTAGAGCTATGAAATAGTGATTTGGGCAAAAGACCGTACATGCCTCCCCATTTCCATCTTGATTTAAACTTCAAGTTAAACAAATTATCCTCATTAACCTATTCTGCTCGGTCCTTAATGAAGAATATTTAAACTTATGAGGAGAGATCCACAGGGACTTGTGTAAGGGAGCTTCGTAAACAGAAGATAAGTTGCATTTATGTCCATAAGGGAAAACATCTAGTCTGAGGGGTAGACTTTGCATGTGGTTTAATTTCACATCCCCTTGATTAATACTGCCATTAGAAGTTGCATTAAGGGAAACATTTATCTTGAAACAGTTTACTAAATGTTTCAAGAGAAGAATATAGCAACTTATGGAAAAATTAAATCACTTACTATTGAATATCAGAATAAGTAGTGTGTAAATGTTTTATGTATTAAATTTAAAACAAATGTTTAACTCTACTCAAACAATTTTCTCCTGAAAATGTATTAAAATTTAAATAAAATATAGGATTCACAGCATTTAAATTTGAGCTATAAAAATTATGTTGTTAATGAAATTGCTATAGATTTTTTTTATCTCGAGCAAATGTTTTTTCTGATTGAATAAATTATTTGCTGACTAACATAATTCATTCTATCAGAAAATTATTTCAAATTTTAAGGAAATATGATGAAAATTCGGGTTTTAAATTTTGAAACAAAAAAACTGCAAACACGTTTATTTCAACATTTTTTTATTTAATTTATGATCTTATTTTCTTGCAACTGTAATAAAAACTATTTAAATAAATAATAAGTGAGGAATATTTTCTTTCACCTTTCTTAATAAAAGCAGCATTTATTAGTGATAAGATAGAATTTCCGAATAAATTTAAATGAAAATAATAATTCTCTTCTGATACAAAAATTTTCTTTGGTTTTCATAAAAATTATGAGAACTATTTAAAAATCTCAATAAAATTGTAGGCTGTACCATATAATGAAAATTGTATTTTGTTATAAAATAAGTGAAAGTAAACGTATATGACAGTAAAGTTTTCTTCCATACTTATTTAATAAGATACTTTTTACCACAAAGTAAATACTTCACAAAACTTTTAATTAAGATGAAATTTCTTTTATATATATTTGATGTTTTGAATAATGCTGTTTATGTGTCATTATAATATAAATTTTTACGAACCAGCAATCTATGATTTTAAACTTTGTTTTATTTTTATATATTTATCATTATTTGATACCAAGACTATTTCCCCAAAATTAACATTTTCATCATATTTATAATGCAGTTAATAATTTCACACTCGTTTTCTTTAAATTACGTTTATAGTTTTTCAATAATAATAAATGTCTTTTTATTATAATTCTTAATAAATAGTTAATATATGTTTATATATAAAATAAATTAAATAGTAAATAATTATCAATATTTTCTTACTTTTTCGAATTTTATGTTAAGTCATTGGTACAAAGTAAAATGATAGTTACTAATTATTTATTAAATTGTTAAAACATATTTCACTGGAATCAGAAACTGATTGTTTACACAAGGAAATCAATAATATTATTATTTATTTTATCAAAGACTGGAATGTTCAAAATTAAATTCATAACTATCAACTATTTTATTTAAATTTGTTGTTTGCAGAATCCTTACAGCAAACGATTTCATCAGAAACTATCAAATTTAAGAGAAAATGGAAAATCTTGCATTTTTATAAATCTAAACACCATTTCAAGTTTAACAATTTATAAAAATATAAAGATCGATGCACAAACTTCATTAATTTTATGCTTTCTGTGCGAATAAACTTTTATTTCAATTCATAAATCTGTAAAGTTGGTGGTTAGATACATTTGGATGCAAACACAAAAATATTAATTAAACTATACAAAAATTATTTTACACTTTTTATTTAAATATAGACAAGTATATATTTGCTTTATTGTCTTAGAAATTTAATTTAATTGTTATTTATGAAAATTAGGACATCAATATCATTTTATTTATGATTTTAAATCATTGAAAGGAATTTTTGAACGACTTACATCTCCGATTTACAAAAATTTTAATTTGGGATTCGATATTATAATGATTACTAAATAAAATATAGCTTTAAATAAATTCTTCAAATCAGATTTAAGGAATGTGTTATAAAAATAAATACAATAAATTTGAGTTTCTTATTTTCTTTGCCACTAAACTATGCATGCTATGGTTGGGTTATAAGGCTAATCATTGTTTTAAATATAGAAAATAGGATAACTGTTACAAAGATTTGTATTATAATTCATTAAAACTTAAATACACCTAAATAAGGTATATTAATGGGAATGAAAAATAATATAGTTGTTTAGTACTAAATTGACTTTGCAATAAACAATATGTAAGTAATTTAAATAATTCAAAAATCTTTCCTAATTTGTAAATATCTATTTAATGCCTATAAAGTTAGAAAAAGAGAAATAAGTTTTATGGAAACATGATAGTTTACTGATTTGATTTAATTATAAATTAATCTACTAGTTTTCCTAAAATTTCTAAGAATTTCAAATAATTTTCCTTTTATTTCAAGAAAAAGATAACTGTTTAAAAAATATAAAATTCATGAAAGATCTTATAGAAAACATTTTAAGTAACAGAAGCAAAGGAACAAACAAAAGTTAGATGAAGAAGAAAAATTTTTAAAAACGTACATACTTCAATTGAGTTAATAAGAAATAAAATTTCGCAAAACATAATAAATAATATTGGCTCCTAAAACTGAAATATTTGCAATTATAATTAAAAAATATGTGTTTTAAATATAAATTAGACTAATTAAAGTTTTACATATTTATATTATCGTTTTACAACTAAGAAAAATAAAGGCCAAAATTGTAACATATTTTTGAAGCATGTGTTGTTGTGATTATAATTAGCCTGTATACCTGTTATTTTGGAAAAATTAATTATCTTATAATTAATAAAAAAATCATCATTTTATTGTTAAGATCTGACTTAAAGTAATAGAAATATAGACAGAGTACACTTTTCTGTTACAATTTCTAGTGATTCGATCATCTCATAGCTCAATATAGACTAAAATTATTTAACCAGCGAAACTATATCATATATTAAAACTTTTTACTTTTTTTTTACTTAAAAAAAACCATATGTTGAATTTTTACTTCAACAAGAAAATTGTACACTTCTATTTTTTTTTCTTCACTCAATGCAAACTGTGAAAAATATCGCCCAAAACTGTTCTTTTAAATGCAACGAAAAAATATCTCAAAAATAATGTATCAAGATAAAAGTACTGGGATTTTATGAATCGGAAAACATTTATAATGATTTTTCTCCTGCGATTTGAATTTCGAAACAAAGTATATCGCAGTTAAGTGGAAGATTTTCAAGAAATCATTGTACCATGTAAAGTAAATTACACAGGATTGAAATCAGATAAAGGAGAAAATAAATCAAAGCGGTAGAAAAATGAATCGGATAAAGCAAAGATCCAAAAAGTTCTATTTGTATCTCCATCAATGAATATAGGGGATAAAGGACTGGTATATACCATAAATAGGACACATTCGAGGATATTTTTCATTATATTTATGTTCCTGTAAATATTATTCAAATAAATCTAATTGAACACATAAAAATATAAACATATATGTAAATATCTTGAAGTAAAGTAATTGTTATTTTATGAATTGAATCTCAGTCCAATAACATTCCATGTTATTTTACAATGTGCTTTTTCAAATGAAATTAAGCTATGAATATTTCTCTACAAAGAGAAATTATATATAATTTAACTATTTAATATAAAATGCATTATCCCAGTTTTATTACATCAAAATAGATTGGATATTCAATACAAATACACATTACATGTTATAAATGCTATATTTATAATTACTTATAAATACTTTTAAAATTAAAATAGTAGATAAAACTCAAAAAATAATTTATAATTATATTAATTTTTGTTCTTAAATACTAAGTGTAAAACAACATTAGTAGGCACTTTTTCTCATGAACTAAAGATTACGAAAATTTGCGACAGTAAAAGTTTCAAAGGAAAACAAATTATAGAATCTCATGAAGCCTATTTCAAAAAATAAAAAGATGGATCACATGTAAAAATATTCATAAAAATTATGTTATCTTGAAGTAATTAGAAAAGACATTCCGTTTCAGAAACTTTATTGTACATATGATTGCATGACACTTTATATAAGCTGTGTATTCTCATGTGCAGAAATACACTTCTTATAATATTTAGGTAGTTTGATGCAAATTACCAAAGACTGAAATCAGATAAAGGAGAATTTCACAGTGATTTTCATGACGATTTTGATAATGGAAAACCTAGAATAGTCATCAAGTAATGCGCTCTAAAATTCTGATAAACAAATAAGAAATAGTTAAAGTGATGGAACTCTAAATATAGTATATTTACATATACTGTTTATGATTCAAATTAGGTGAAACCGCTGGCAATTCCTAAAAAATATATCCTCAGATAAAAAGCACTCGTTAATGATATTTATATGCTAAAGTTGTAAATTGTCTTCCGAAAACACAATTTCTGTGTCCAATACATACTTAAACAAGAGTACTTATTGTTCCAGAATGATATCTTGATAAATTATCCTGTCACCATTCTGATTTGATCATTCACATCTGTTTTTGAATCCAGAATAATTCCTTGTGTCATGTGTTACAAGGACACTATTTTAGTATTAATTATATCCTGAAGTTCTCTATATAGAGTATCACCTCGAACCAGATTACAAGAGGCAGGAATCATCAGTAAACACACCCATTGTGTACTTCATTTTTATACCAGTTTAACGGCTGACGGTTGGGAATCATATTATATATCTGACAGGGATACAAGCATATAAACAATGCTGTGCCAATCAACATGTAATTTGTTTTCGAATTCTCATACTAGAGATAACTAATGAAACAGGTAGGAAGTTTTATTGCGTCCATTTGTTTAGAAAGTAAAGTAAACACCAGCAGAGGTCCCTGTACCTAACCCTGAAAGAGTTTTACCAGATTTGATGGACCCGCTAGAGAGAAAAGAAAACGGAACACAGTACATACAAAGCTATAAAATTATGCTTGCAATCATATGGAGACACTGAAAATTATTACATTTACACAGTAAAGAGGGTAGTAAAGTACACTATTTTACAGAAATTGGATTGCAATTGAGAGTTAATATGGGGACATGTAAGAAGCATTCAAAATAGGTGTATGACAAAATACATGGCAGCATGCGGTAAGACAAGCATATAAAATAGAAATCAAATTGCATGCATATAAGAAATAAAGAAAATAAATGGAAAAACAAAAGAAAATTAAGAATGATAAAACAGAATTGAATACAAACACCTGTACTTACTGCAGATTGATGAGGTAATAATGATTAATGAATAATTAATGCATTTAGTATATGGAATTGGTTGTTGGGTGAATAGATTCCAAATAAGTTTGGTCATATGAAATTCTAAGCTATATATATAAAAAGTTGAGATTGGTTATACATAATGCATTAAAATAAGTCAACACAACATGATGAAAATAATTGTGATAAAGTAATTAAGTAAGAGCGCTGGAATGGTGGTGATAAAAATGCAAACAATTAATAATGAACTATATACAAGGAGACGAAAAACAGGCGAAATATTACAGGTAGAGAGAAAATGTCTAAATGTAGAATATGTAGAATTAAGAGAGATAGAATATGCGGATTTTACGGCTCATCATCTTCTAGGTGAAGTCTATCACCGTCACGGGCATCATTATCCTCCTATACCTCTGGAATTATTAAGTCCCTATATTCAAGGAGAAAGTTTATAAAGGTTAATAATTTTAGCTTTGCTGCCTTGTTGATAGTGATTTTGTTTAGAAAGTTATTGTCAAATACACTACTGGCCATTAAAATTGCTACACCAAGAAGGCTACATGCTACAGACGTAAAATTTATACGAAAGGAAGAAGGTGCTGTGATATGCAAATGATTAGCTTTTCAGAGCATTCAGACAAAGCAGGCGCCAGTAGCGACACCTACATTGTGTTTAAATGAGGAAATTGTTCAGCCGGTTCCTCATACACAAATTGCATTTGAACGTTGTTGCCTGGTGAAGAGTTGTTGTGATGCCTCGTGTAAGAAGGAGAAATGCGTACCAGCACGTTTCTGACTTTGATAAATGTCGAATTGTAGCGTACCAGGATTGCGGTTTATCTTATTGCAGTATTAATGCTCGCGTCGGTCGACATCCAATGACAGTTAGCAGAATATGGAATCGATGGGTTCAGGACGGTTATACGGAACGCCATGCGGGATCTCAACAGCCACCTATCACTAGCAGCCGAGAAGACAGGCATATTATCCGCAAGGCCGTAATGGATCGTGCAACCACGTCACGAGCCGTGAGTCAAGAAACGGGGTCGTTTATAAGACAACAAGTGTCTGCACGAACAGTTCCACGACGTTTGCAGCAGCATGGACTCTTATCTCAGAGACCATGGCTGCGGCTTCCCTTGACGCTGTGTCATAGACAAGAGCGCCTTTAATGGTGTGATCAACGATGAACCTGGGCGCACTAATGGCGAGACGTCATCTTTTCAGATGAATCCAGGTTCTGTGTACAGCATCATGATGGTCGCATCCGTGTTTGGTGGCATTGTAGTGAACGCACACTGGCAGCGTGCATTCGTCATTCATACTGGCCCATCACCTGGCGGGATGGTATGGGGTGCCATTGGATACACGTCTCGGTCACCTGTTGTTCGCATTGACGGTGCTTTCAACAGTGCACGTCACATTTCTTGTGTGTTACGACCCGTGGCTCTACCCTTTATTCGAGCCCTGCGAAACCATACGTTTCAGCAGGATAATGCTCGACCGCATGTTGCCGGTATTGTACGGACCTTCCTTGATACGGAAAATGTTCGGCTGTTGCCCTGCCCACCACGTTCTCCAGATCTTTCACCAATAGAAAACGTCTGGTCAATTGTTGCCGAGCGACTGGCTCATCACCAAACGCCAGTCACTACGGTTGACGAACTGTGGCATCGTGTTGAAGCTGCATGGGCATCTTTACCTGTACATGCAATCCATTCTCTGTTTGACTCAATGCCCAGGCGTATAACTGCTGTTATTACTGCCACAGAGGTAGTTGTTCTGGGTACTGATTTCTCAGGATCTATCCAGCCAAAAGTTTTGAAAATTTAAATCACTTGTTATTTCTAGTATAATATATTTGTCCAATAAATATCATTTTTATATGCATTTCTTCCTGGTGTAGCAATTTTAATGGCCAGTAGTGTATTAATAATGTTTTGGTATTGTTGCTTTGAGAGGAATCGCGCATCCACACTTGAAACCTATATAGAATACCCTCTGCATGCGATTCCAATATCCGGATATTATTATTTGAGTACGCTTAAATTGTTTAAACACAAGATAAATATGTATAATATATTTTTTTGAATTCTTCAGATTCTCTGCTACTATTCATTTTTTATTCTTTTCTTACTTCCTCTTCATTTTGGTTTTCTTTAAAAATTCTGATGACACCCTGTAAATTGTGACACAAGAGCATATGTTTGTTAAAAATTTGTGTAATAATCCTACAGGTAAAACTCTTAATTTAAAACATAGATCCATATGCTTTTGAATCATTTTTACTTTATGGCTATGAGAATATGTACGCATATATTATGAAGTCAAGAATAAAAAGTAAACAAATTGAACTAGAGAAGGATGTTTTAAGAAAAAACTTAGATGAAGTTAGAAAAGCAGATTTCAAGAAAATCTGCTTTTACAACTTCATCTAATGATGTGTTAATAGAGGAGCGCAAAAAATGTTTGAGCTATGGAATGAAAGCAAATATCAAACATTTTAGAACGATGCATATTAAAATCATGTAATTTGAAAATATACATACGATTAAATAAACGAAAAACATATGGAATTAATCTGTACAATAGTACATCAAAATTGGTAATAAGTAATCAAATAAATGTGACTGTCAAATATGAAATTGAAAATACAATTATTACAAATAAACTATTAAAAAGTTACATATAGTTCATTCAAATTGTAATTGTATAAAATTTAACAAGGGGGATTTGATTCCAAAATATTAATTTATGAACTTTAAAATTAAGTTCAATAGTTTACCATTCATTAATATTAAATACATGAAAAATGTTAAATTAACTTTACAGTATCAACTCTAGTTTAAGGTACTTACAATTAAATACTTGAATAATAATCAGTCAAAGAAAACAATCCAAAAAACAATTTAAGCCCCAGTAAGAAATGCACAGTGTTTATCATAGTAATTAAGTAATTATAGAATTGTCATCAAAAAATTAAAGTTTTATTTCAAAATTCAAATGTTATTTATATCTGTTCGTTGGTCTATTGTATTAAGCAGACTAGCTTTTGCAATGCATTCAATTTACTTTCATAAAAATGTTTAAATAAACACCATATGCCGATACCTGACCTGCGTTACTGAATAAAACAATCTGGGGTGAAATCTGCTGGAAGAGTGCTGAGTTAGCCTTCTTATTTCCAAACAAGTACAAAATAAAGAAATGAAGTTATTTACAAACATATACAGCATCATCATCTATAAAGTACGAAAGATCCTTTGTGAATATTAATGCAAACAGGGAAATAGTTGAATGAAATGACAATTATTGATTCATTATGTCCTATACTGCATGCAAGTAAGCGATATGAGGAAAAAAAACTAGTTCCAGCAGTTGAGCTTCATTTAAGATGTTCAAATTTCTCACCTTCAGCTTGGACCCCATTTGAGACTCAGGTGTATAATTTAGAAAATAAAGTACCACACGTGACCCTAACAGTTCATACAATGTCCTACGGTGTTTGAGGAGTAGTCGCATACATCTGCTACTTCATGTACTTCCACAGAAAAATGTCCCGCAATATTACATCAAGTGAACATAAAAGTCAGTTTCATACACAACCATACCTTATTATTTGGTATAAAAACGTTTTGACATAGTATTGTTTAATTTAAGAGGTCTTGTGAGGCTCACCGAATTGTTAAAACTATGGATTTCTAATACTGATAAATAGCAGGGTCTGCTGAAAATTGGATATTATGTCATGTAGCGCTGGTGCACATCTTAACAATGGTAATTTAAAAACATGGGAATTTTTTTTTTTAAATCAAACATTCAACTTTAATAGCAAACCACATTTTCTATCGAAAGTTCATAACACATCTAAAATTTGACAGCCACTAGTTGTGGTATTTATTCTATTGAATATGACCTTAATTGAAAAAAATTCCTTTTTTGTCCACACTGTATCAGCCAAGAATATTGGCTGGATTGGCCGTTTTGATTTATGACTAAAATGCACCATGCATAACATTTATAATTTCCTATACAATTAACCTGTTAACGTAATAGTAGTTATGATTTTTTAATCTGTTAACGTATTAGTAATTATGAACCTTTAATTCACTTCAGAATTGTCAAACCTGACTTGAAGATGCTACAGTGTTGACTAATGTCTCTCTAGAGCAATGTTTCGGAAATATTAAAACATATGATAATATCTCATCCAATTGAGTTTCCTATATTACATTTACTGGTTTACCAGTTAAAACTTGACTAGTTACGCAGCCAACTTCCTAAAACGTTTTACGGAAGTAATGGTTTGAGGAAGAAGTTACGGCACTGCAAGGAAACGTTCCTTATAAAATCTTACTTCAGATCATGCATTTCATTCATATGCACTATAAAAAAACCTTCTCATAATACTTAGCTTGTAAAAAACCGTACTATGACAGAGAACATAAAATACAACAACCCTAAAAATACGCCTCTTTCGAAGCCGTCTAAGATCAATAGGCGTAACATTTCTTATGTATATGCATACTGCAAGAAATTCAAATACCAAGCGCAAGTTGAGTTGGATTAATGCGACCATAATTCATTTGATATACGCATTGTCAATGATTCTCATAAAAAGATTCAGAGCAAAGATGCAATACAAGCGATGTGAACACAAGAGAATTTTTTAATTGAAATTCCCTGGCAAGGCTTTTATGATACATTGTGGTGTCATATTTTGTCCTAAGCATAATCATTTCTTGTTTCGTTCAAATTTCATCACGTCACAAAATAAGAAATCACGAAAAAACAAATGAGCGTATTAAACGCTCTATTCTTTCCATTAATATCCATTAGGTGCATTATCTTACTAAATCCATGGTGCTCTTCAACTTTTTAAATCACTTTTTTCCCTTATCTCGTTTCGTTTTTGAGTTAGGAGAGAAAACTACTCAAATCTCCATCAGGTGACGTCTTAAGTGCTTTTATTCAGTAGCACATAGCTACATTGCTATAACTACAAACCACTTATATAACAGCAGCTGTTCTAGAATTGTGAGGGTATATGTATACACTGTTGGCCACTCAAATTGCTATACTTAGAAAGTCATGAGATACCACAATAAAATTTATTTTGTAGATAACATGTTGACCAAGTATCAAATTATTAAATTTATGAATTTCAGTAAAGTGTTGTTCCTGCCAAAAACAGTAACCAGAGCAGCCGCCATTGTTGGAGATCACCGCTGCCACACGCCTCGAGATTGATTCAAAGACAATTTTGATGTGTTCTTGGGGTACAACATACCACGCAGTTTCTACACGTTGCCAAAATTGATTTGGTGGGACAGCTGGGGATGTTATCTTTGTCAATCGTTGAACAACCATTTGCCACATGTTTTCAAACGGCGAAAAATCTGGAGTGCAAGTTGGCTACGAAAGCAATTTAACCTGGCAATTGACGATGAATAATTGGACAATGCTTCCCGCGTATGGTCGCACAATATCCTGTTGAGATATAGCAGTGGGTAAGCCCGGAAGGTAAGAAAGGACAACTGGCTGCAACACCTCAGAGATGAGAGGAATAAAGTACCAGTAGTTTGTACTAGAGAAGTAAGAGAGTGATATCCAACACCACCCCATACCAAAATACTCGGTGCAGGATCATTGTGACGGTGCATAATTAAGCTGTTCAGCATCCTCTCTCCCCGTTATCTAAAGATTCAAATGCAAAGATATATATATGTACATATATTAAATACAACTAAAATATTCTGATTTTAAAAATATTTGTGAAAAAAGATTTTTTTCTTAGAAAGTTTTATCTTTAAATCCAACTTTAGAATTCTTTCTATCTTTGGTAAATTCTTTTATTTGTATAATGGTATGTATGAGAAATTGTTATAAAAACCATTTTCTTCAATTTTGCAGCATTTTTGACGTAAATGTTTACATAAAAAGATGCATTACTGAAAAAATAGCAACTAACTACTAAAACATTATTCATAATAGAAACAATTTCATACAGTATTCATTACTTTTAAATAAAAGTATGATTAAAATTATAAAAGTATCTTTTAAAATTATTGATAATAATGTTTTTAAATTTTAAATTCATGCATAATATTTATGCAAACATTCACTAACATCATAAAAATTCATAATTTTTTTATAAATTAATTGAAATATAATTAACCATTTGAAATATGAATCTCATCCTATATGAAATTTTAAAATAAATTCTAAGTTCAAATATGAGAAAAATGGTTAATTAAATAAATTTCTTTTAATGTAAATAAATCTGGAAAAGTACTGCAAGGTGTTCTATAAGTTTAATACACTGATATTGTTAATATTTATTAATATATACTTCTGCTGTTAAAATCATTTTATATTAGTACTTTATTTTTACCTTGCTAATATATAGTAAGTTCATGTATATTTGATACTTATATACTTAATTTGGGTCACTTTAATAGAAAAATTCATGTTTTAATTCTATACAACTTTATATGGATATATACACTACTGGCCATGAAAATTGCTACACCAGGAAGAAATGCAGATAACAAAATGATATTTATTGAACACATATATTATACTAGAAATAACAAGTGATTACATTTTCAAAAAATTTGGCTAGGTAGATCCTGAGAAATTAGTACCCAGAACAACGACCTCTGGCAGTAATAACTGCAGTTATACGCCTGGGCATTGAGTCAAACAGAGATTGGATTGCATATACAGGTATTCGTTCACCACGATGCCGCCAAACACGGATGCGATCATCATGATGCTGTACACAAAACCTGGATTCATCTGAAAAGATGACGTCTCACCATTCATGCGCCCAGGTTCGTCGTTGATATTACCATTGAAGGCGCTCTTGTCTATGACGCAGCGTCAAGGGAAGCCGCAGCCATAGTCTCCGAGCTGAGAGTCCATGCTGCTGCAAGCGTCGTCGAACTGTTCGTGCAGACACTTGTTGTCTTCCAAACGACCCCGTTTCTTGACTCACGGCTCGTGATGTGGTTGCACGATCCATTACGACCATGCGGATAATATGCCTGTCTTCTCAGCTGCTAGTGATAGGTGGCCGTTGAGATCCCGCATGGCGTTCCGTATAACCGTCCTGAACCCATCGATTCCATATTCTGCTAACAGTCATTGGATGTCGACCGACGCGAGCAGTAATACTGCAATAAGATAAACCGCAATCCCGGTATGTTACAATTCGACCTTTATCAAAGTCAGAAACGTGCTGGTACGCATTTCTCCTTCTTACACGAGGCATCACAACAACTTTTCACCAGGCAACAACGTTCAAATGCAATTTATGTATGAGGAACCGGCTGAACAATTTCCTCATTTAAACACAATGTAGGTGACGCTACTGGCACCTGCTTTTTCTGAATGCGCTGAAAAGCTAATCATTTGCATATCACAGCACTTTCTTCCTTTCGTATAAATTTCACGTCTGTAGCATGTCGCCTTCTTGGTGTAGCAATTTTAATGGCCAGTAGTGTATTTATGAAAAAGTCGTATATGTATGCAACAAATATTTAAAACTAGAGTTAGCTGTCTAAGATGAAGTTAGTTTTAATTGAAGTAACAGCAAAGTTGGAATTTCTCACTTTGAGAGATGTCTTTATCATAAATATTTGCATTACTTTGCACTTTTATTTGTAAATTCTTAGAATTTTTGTAGTTATTTAGTTATATTATTATATACTTTGACTATACATTTATACTATATACTTATGATATAATTTGAATGAGGCTTATGAGATATAATATTGTTAAGAAAACTGCAAATAAATTAACATATATTTTTTATGATTAAGCACAAAATATACCTGAATTTTTGGTAGTTTTGGGAATATTTTCAATGCACTGAACAGTCAAGCATATAAGCATCTTATTTTTATTTTTTTTGATTTTGTAGCTGTTTTTAAATTATGTTAAAAATCGAAGCAAATTAGTATGCTTTTAAAATAATCTAAGAATATGTGATATAAGCATAACAATAGTTACTCAATAAGGAATATGTGCATTGATTTAATTTCAAGTTCTAAATTTAAAACTTTGACATTATCTCATTTCTAATTTCTAGTTATTTAAATTATCTTTCAGTTAACCCTTTATGAAATTTAATTTTAGTTAACCCTTTATGAAATTTAATTTTATGTTTAATGAAAATATATGAAATTAACAAAATTGGTTCATGTGCTTATTTGTGACAACTAACTTGCAATATTAACTAATTAAATTTCATCCTTTTGGAAACACTCTTCAGCACATGTGATTTTATTAATTAAGGGCCTGTGGCGCTGGAATTTCAAGTACAAATCAGGGTTGGCCACACGTTACGTAAATATATTCAATAGCCATTAATTAAAGAATTCCGCCTTTTCTGTGTTAGAGCAGTCATTAGCTTAAAAGCGTAGGATATTTATTAAACCTCAATATTAAAATGCGGAAGCCCCAATGAATCACATTTCGCTTAACTGGTTGGTGACATGGATTTCACATATATTTTGCATGTTCAAATAGCTTTTTCAAATAAATGCTCTTTAGAAGTTTTGTAAAAATTTCATAAGTTCAATCATTTGAAAATTAAAATAATATTTTCAATCTCCATAAAGAATTTTATTTATTAATTTATTAAAAATACTTGTGAAGCATTGTGAAGCGCATTGACTATCACTATAGAAATGTGCAATAAATTTGAGAAAGATTCAAACAATTCAAAACGCTTTTATCCAATAATGAAATGTGAAAGAGGATATTATAATTAATTGTTGAATTATTATCAGAGAAACATATTTTTATACTTCACAATCATGTGCCATATTATATTAAATATTTTAGTAAAGAATTATTTTGAATCGCCTCGGCGTGTAGAAAAATAGAGTCATAACAGAAATAACTTTTCGTCTATGGTTTTATATAATGATATCGATATAACTAAATAAGGAAATATTTCATTTTAAGACTTTATTTTTAATTCATATAATTAATTAAAAGTAAAAAATGTAACTTAATTTCCTCTAAATTATTAAATCTAGAAGACTTCTAGGAAATGATAATGTTATATTTGAATTCAGACCATACAAACTACATGAAATCATTTCAAAATGTCAAGAATTTTAAGATTATTTTAAATATATGTATTTTTAATTTTGTTTCTAAGTGATTGAGCAATATTAAATACACTTTGAAGTCTTGCTGGTCATTATTGAAACAAAATACATATAGGGAATAACATAAATCTAAGCTTAATGGTTTGCTTACATTTGGGAGAGATTAAAATTTAACTATAAAAAAATATCAACATGACTGTAAAACCTAAAAATTTTAATTTTAGTGAATAATGAAATTTAATAATATAACTATAATTGTTATTAATTTCATAATATAAATATAATTGTTATAAATTTGTTTTATAATATAACTATAATACTGCAATGAAAAAAGGGAAGTAAAATAACTGTACGACTAAGATTTGTTTTCGAATCAAAAAAATTCAAATCTAATAATATAATTAATATTTCTTGTGATATTTAGAGACATATTCAGCATTCATTTCTACAGTAATTATGAAATAATGAGATAGTTTACAAAATAAAATAGAAAGCATTAATGTTAAATACAGATTTCAAGACGCGCGCGCGTTTTTGATAAAAATTCCAGGGTATCTAAGATTGAATAATTTCAAACATGCAGACATGTAAACCAGAGAAATGGATATTTACTAATGAATTACTATATGAGATTGGTTAGGGACCGAAATTGCAGCGAACAAGCACGTAGACATACACAAGTCCACAATACATCGGATACGAAAAAATGGTTGGAAGAATGGAAATGTCGCAAGCTCTTTTCGTATACACACTCTTGGTGACAATACAAAACATTTCTAGAGGATAAATAGATCATTGACTACTTAGAATTGTCAAATAATACATAAAGAGGGATGCTATGGAATCATCTTGCGAAGATTTTGTGATAGACATGTAGACTTCGGAGTGACACATTGTAGAGTTTCTAGATGAAGAATTCTTTATTTAAGCATTTACAGCCATTGTGTTCAAATTTCATGGCAACCACATGATTCCTCCAATCTAACACAATTGGGAAACCTCATATCGGTATAACAAGGAATCATAGTTATTAGCAGATTTCTATCTTTTAATATCTAACACTTGTCCACTTTGTTGGCAGTGGCGATCATTTGTTGGCATGCTGTATCTAGTAACACAAGCCCTTCTTGGTAATAATGAATACCTGTCAACAAGATAACGGACAACAGACATTGTGAATTAACTAAAATGTTATATAAGGTATGCGGATGTTCTCTATCTGTGATCCTCCCGGAGATATACTCAATAGATTGTGTATGAAAAGTGATTTAAAGTGTTCTGAATAATTAGTTACTACCAAGTCCTACAAGATGAACTGTGGCAGAAAATTGGGATTAAATGAGCACTTCGCAAAAGAAAATCCACTTAAACTTAAAATTTCTGAATGCATTTGTCACCAAGGCTAGTACTATAAAATTACTGTTCACATTGTATTGTCGATTTATTCATAAGTGTACACTAATATATATATATATATATATATATATATATATATATATATATATATATATTAATGCAGTTTGATTTATCAAATTACTAATTACATTATATACTTAAATTCAGAAGAAAATTTCGTTGAAATTAACCATTATATATTTAGAAAAAATACTGTTCGTAAATATATAAATTCATTATTAAGAATACAAAAACCTGCCTTGTTTTTCGGTCAATTTAATTGTTTTCGGCATAATGTGTAAGTTGAAACACAATCCTGACTTATTTCTAAATTAAGTTTATCTAGGTAAAAAAAATCCTTTAATGTAAATAACAGTATAATGAATAGATTTAAAAAATATATAGTTTCTCTATTTTAGTTAATTAATATGGCGTTAAAAACATTTAATTAAAATTTAAATAATTTATCTAAATTCAAAATAGTTTGTAGTCAAAAATGCACAAATAACGGGGCCAACTATTACATACATAAATTGTACAAGAATATATGACTGTTAAAATTGTGTTGCTATCTTTCTAACATGATACGAAAATATCCCTTTCAAAAGTCAAGTTAATTTAAAGAAACTTACAGGAATATATATTAAGTATGTGTTTAAACAAATTTAAGATAAAAGCTTTATAAATTTAAATCAACGATATATCAATTTTTCCCTCGAAAATCAATCTGAAAATCCAGAAACTTCGTTTAATAAATACGTATTTTTTCTACACAAAAAACGGTATTTAATGTTCAGATTAAAAAAGTTAATTTTTAAAGAATACCTTCTTGTAATATTAAACATATTCTTTAATTCACTTTTACCCTTTTTTTGTTTCCAGATATGATAGAGAATCTGTCTCTAATCTCAATTTAATATAGTCAAAATGAATTGAATATTGTTTTCTAGAAAGTATTGAAATTACTACATTTTTAATACTGCATTAAAAAGTATTATATCGTTAAGAGAACTGTACTATATTAGTTTTTAATTCTAAATTAATTCAATAATTGAAGCAATTATAAAGTGTAAAATCAAGATTTTATAGAGAATGATATTAATTTAAATATACGATAAAATTCTCAGCGTAAATAGATTGTAATTTGCATATTCAATATAATTCTAAATCTTAGTATAATATTTTTAACTAGAAATATCAAATATATAATTGCTATAATCTCCAGATCCATAATTTAGATTAAATTTTTGAAATCATTAATTATTTTAAGAACATATAAAGTAATAAGAAATATGTGCATATTTTGTGGTATATTTAAAGAGATAACTTAAAAACCCCAATTAATAGATTACTATTAGTATGCATATAGTTTAATAATATTTCACGCTCTACCTCTAAAAATAAAACAACTAAGAATTTCAGCTTAAGTTACTATTGTACCATTAAATCATTGATACTATAACACTTGTATGACCTCTTACTTTTTTAGCAATTTTTGCCATTCCACACGATTAATTATTTTTTGTTGGCAATAGGGAATTCACAGCTCAAACAAGCCCTCATCATCTTGATCTCTTTCTCTAATTCTTAAACTTCCTCTAGATGTAAAACTACTTCATTTATTGATTTTATTCTCCGACATGGCTATTTTGTCTTCATTCAAATGTTATAAAATTTACATATATATCTAAGTGAGTAAAGTTTTATGTGTATATACATATATATA